>JJRW01S0002630.1:154279-164628 GCA_001188405.1 Loxosceles reclusa
GGTATTTAAATTCTCTGAAAAGTAGCTTATTTTGCGACATGGATTATTTTCAGAAGTAATGGCGAAATGGAAAATTTCAGTATTTTATAGTTAAAGCCTTAATTAGCGAATTCTCCCTAAACGGAAAAGAAATTACGATAATGTTCCTTTTTTTACTTCAAAGAAAATAATTCGTTTGGCGAATACTGATTACTGAAAAGTTGTTTATGTTCCTATAAGGCTTATAGCATAAGCAGTGGTAAAAATTACGTAGGTCTACTGTTCATAAACTTTGTACATTTTTTCATACAACATCGAAATGCTTGAAAGATAAGTTTTAATAAACTTTCGATCAGTGATCGGCAAAAAGCGCATAGCAACACACGTACATTACTTACATGAGACATTTCTCGCAGAGAAATTAAGACAAGTTCCCGATTTGATTAAAGTTATTCCATGGTGCTTACAAATTTAGAGAATATGGGTATCGCTCCTGACGTTGTGACACCACGTCATTTGTGTTAGCATGTCACGCGTTTCGTTGATTTTATTTGGTGATGAAAGAAAAAATCCAAAATTCCGGGGATGTAAAGTCTAATTTTAGAAAAGGTTGTAAAAAAGGTCTAAATGAAGCGTGAAATGAGAGGTTTCAAACTGTAATCTTAACCGAATAATGATAACTCTTTACTCAAGTGTCTAGAAACTCCATGTATAAATTTTGTGGGGAGGTGCAGAACATTGATATTGCGCCATATTCACAGAGGAAAGCGTGACGTATAGCGCCATCCTCAGGCGATAAAGTGACACAAAGACACAGCAGAAGCGCAATATAGAAAGAAGTGTAAAGCTCTTTATTAGTCGAAACTTAACAGTATAAGAACTGGTATGCAAAGAATATTGTTTTACAAGAGGTGTTCAAAGTTCCGATCATTCTCAGTGATGCATGCCTGACACCAACGCCGCATGGATTTTCGAACATTTTTAAAGATACCTGGTTTCGCGGATATTAGCAGCTGGTTCATTGTTTACAGCGTAAACACATCCTCTTCCAAGTCTGGAGTTCGGGTCGATCGTGGCAGTCCAGTATCCTGTATTCTAACCCTGAAAGATTCATGTTCACACAGGTCTTTATGCAAATGCGCAAATATTTGGTGGTATGGCACACGTCTGATTAGGTACTTTTCCCGATCAATTCTTTCAACGGTGCATCCGTTACTGTGGTCTAACCCATATACGAAGTGCATGTCTGCAAACCCAGTGTTCGTAAAGCGCTACATGTTCTCCGTGCCACGTCGTGTACAGCGCCACCTATGCGCTTCAGGTTATGCCTTCCTATGTGAATATAGCTCGTATCGATGTTTTTACTCCCCCCTCAGAATTTATACGTGGAGGTTTGAGACATCCTGTATTTAAATTTAACTAATGCTCATGTTATAGTCTCCAAGTAATTGTTATTGTATGTGTTAACATACTTTGATAAGCTCTTTTGTAAAGTTAGTATTACTTCACTGGTGTTTGAAAGATTCGCCTCCGGGCTCAGCAATCCGTCTCTACGAAAGCCTTGTTTTCAATCGTTATTTTACTTACGTAGTGCACAGCCAAAGAGCTTATGTTACGAGAGGTTTCTGTAGATTATAGAGTAAGCGATATAGAGGAAGTTTGAAGCACTCAGATCCTCTAATGTTTCAGTGCCCGAACGTCTTGCAGTGTGTGAAACAACTTAATAGAATTCAAAAAAAAATGTGCCCTAATCATGGATATACTGATGATTTCGTTTCATGCTTTACCTCGTGGAATGTTCAGAGAAATCTTCAGTTTATAGTGGAGTTTTTACAAATATAGAACATTTGGAACCTGAACCATTTGATCTGAAACAAATCATTTGGAATCTAGACCTGGCTTGAGCACATCGACAACATAGGTATTTCGTTAGGGCTCCTCAGCTGTAATTACGACTTCATTTGGCTTATTGTGGATTTGAAAAAGTAGCCCATCTTTTGTAGTCTTCTCAGGAAGCGTTTCTACATTGTCGCACTATAAATTCCAGATGAGTCGCGTTACGATATTTAGGTTGTTAAATATTTAAGGTGAAATTACTATTAAATAACCGGCAGCAATATGTTCATACTCATTAACCGTAATTTTGTGATTAGTGGGAATATTTCAGAATTGCGGCTATTCAGACGTACTTTACAAAACAAAACATCTAAGACACTGCAGTGTTACATACAAGGGGTGTAAATAAAGTAGTGCCAACACATCTATATATTAGAAATTATTTATTTGTCATCTAGAAATACATTACACGCCTTAAGTATAATCCATTGCTTTATTTATTGGACTTCTGCCACACTTCTAGTAGGTTCTCGACGCCCGTAGCAGAGCAGTTTCTCTTCATGCTTTAAGACTAGCGCCCTACTTTCCGTAGAACGGCGTCTATTGTGTGAAAACGCCGACTCTTCCTTCAGTTTGGGGAATAAAATCGTAATCACGGGGGATCATATTAGATGAGTAGGTTGGTAATATAGCACCTGTCATCCACACCGTAGGAACATCACTCTCGAAGGTTCACCAACGTGACAGCGGGCATTGTCGTGATAGTACATCGTACAAGACGGTCCTGATTCGAGACTCCTGATCAGATTCTCCTTTTAGAATCCGCTGCGATTCCAGTCGTTTCGAAAACCCGTTTTTTCGATGTCACCTTCGACAGATCTCACATTTTCGCAGCATATATTTGTCATCTGAAAGTGAAGTGTGCGAAGGCGCTAAATATCATCAAGGTATTGTTATATACCACTTGGGGTGCAGACCGCGTATCTGTCTTGCGCCTGTATCGGTCACTTATCCGCTCCAAGCTGGACTGTGCTTCTGCTGTGTATGGTTCTGCCTAACCGTCTCGTTTAAAGGTGCTTGATCCGTTGGTTCACCAAGCACTACGTCTGTGTGGCGGTGCTTTCCGGACATTTCCTGTACAGAGATTGTATGGCGCGGTTCATAAATCTTTGCTCGAGCTCCGTCGCCAGATGCTGAGCTTGTGCTACTTCACGAAGTTTGTCTCAACGTGCACATCCTTTATGACATCGAGTGTTTGAACCCGCCCTTGCACGGCAGTCTTGCGACCCTACTTTTGGCATTCGGATGCGTTCGGTAGTGAGTGAGCTTGGTTTGGCTTCTCCTGACATTGCACAGAGTGTTTTGGTTTCTCCTTGCCCCTTGGGAGAAGTTTCAGCATTCTTTGTGTTTCGACCTGTGCCGGTTTGCCAAATGCAGCACTTCCCACGTCCAGTATATGCAGGTTACCTTGCACATCGTTGAGCCTATTCCCAACATATCCCCATCTTCACCGATGGGTTCAAATCTGACGGACATGTTGGTTTCTTTATGGTTTGCTGTGGCGTTACATTCGCTGAGACCGCCTTCCTGCATGGGAGTCGGTTTTCGCTCCGAAGCTCGCGAAAGGAACCTCGCCCTTGCACGTGATAAAATACACAGTTTACCGCCTTTAGGCCTAGCCGCTAGAGTGGCGCAGTGATACCGGTAACGAGCTACTGTGCCGAGTAGCTCGGGGTTGAGCCCCGGTTGGAATGGGTTTTGTGTGTGTGCTTGTCTTCACGTTGTTCATGTTGATCCAGTGCCTGGCGCATGATCTTAATAGGTCTTTGAGCCAGAAAAACCCAAGCACCATCATTATCATTATCACCACCTTTTAGACCTCGCCGATCGGTGATCTGATGTGACGTCCTCTATACTGCCGAAAGGAACTGTGTACGTGAATCCAGCTTTAACCACCAAAGTATAACAATGACAAACAAGTAATTACTCCTTAAAAATGAACCTCGTCGACGTTATTTCTAGGTAATAACATCGATATACATAAATGAAAACAGCCAAAAGACTATGATCACCCACCTAATAAAGTGTTGTTCACCCCTAGCACGGAAAACAGTTGCACGTTTTCGTTGCAACGAGTCCTCGGTAAGTGGCCGAAGGTTGATTGTAATAGATACTCAAGCACAATTCACGCAGTTACTGTAGGGTATGTATGTCCAATAGGGTTCGTATCAATGCAGTGGTAAGTGTAATAGGTTGAATGTCCGAAGGGCTGGATACCAGGACGTAAACTGTCATCTTTCATCATACTCTTCAAAGCACTGGAGTATACTTTTAGCTTTATGATATGCGGAATTATCTATATGGAAAAAGCAATTTCCGATGGGGGGACAAAGAAGCCATAAATGGGTGTAACTGGTAAGCTAAGATACTGACATGGTCCACAGCTGTCACAGTGTGTATTCTATAATCACCGGTATCCGGCTCGTCCATGACAAAGCGTTTCATGGTGTAATACCGTCACCACCGGTCTGCGTACGTCCCACTGTGCTAAGCAGCCGTTTTCCTGAAGACATGGAACCCTAACTCGGCCATTCACGTGATGTAAAACAGAAACATATCTCTTGAAAGAGTGACATGAATCCAATTATTACCATTTGTTGGACGGATGTTAAAGTGATTATTGGACCCTGAGGACTCGATGCTGTTGTGCAGGATATAATCATCTTATATATTAATTTGATTGTTAATATGCGGGAATGAAACTTAGTTTGCAAGTGCTAGATAACTATTAGGTATTCCTTTAAAGGATGCATTCCTTCAAACTCCTTTCCTGAAAAGAAATTAAGAACTGCATATAAATCTTCTGCAACATTCATTCAATATAACGACAATGTGAACACTGACTGAATTTCAATATGAATGCAGTACTTCCTTACAAACCGCTTTACATTTGTACCAAACAAGCTAACATTTGTGATGGCTCCTCCCAGTACTCTAACATCGAACCCCGCGAGGTCTACGGTGGTTTCCACGTCCGACAGACAGCACTAAGATCTGGTTTGACTCCTGAAACGATTTTTGGTGAAGATACCTTCTTTTAAGACTTTCTACTGAAAACAATCATAATCTTTACAATTGGTTCCTCGAGAAACATATCCAACATAGTGACACTTGGACAATGGTCGTAAATACAGTATTAACTCGGTGTCATTTTGGAGGCCATTTATGTATATTTTTCGGCAACAATATTTAGTTCATATAGCCTTATAACTGTGCGTGTGTATTTTATTTTTTAATAAACAAGGCTAATTTTTGGTTAGATGTATCTCAGTGTTTTTTTTTTTTTTCTGGTTCATGGTTACTACTTGTGGACTTTAATACTAACCAAGATCGCCCATGAAAAATTGATAGCTCTGACAATGAAGTTATTAAATGTTCTAGAAATTTTTAAACTGAGCACTAGTTCCACAATCATATGAGATATATGGAAAAAACCTACAAAATATAACTGTGGAAGTAGCGAACGAAAGTGATTAATTACGTTCTGATAGATTTTTTTTCTGTTTGCAAAGATAACATTACTTGTACAACGTGATTAAAACAAAAATGCATATGCCTTTTTCACTTTAGAATATAGAACGTAAAACGAGTATTGCAGAGTATTCTCTTTTTTTGTTTTTGGAAACCCCAAAACGCAAAAAGGCAGGCGAATCGAACAATCAAAAAAATCCCTCCTGTTATCAAACGCTACAGTTACGAGGCAATACATTACAATATTTTAAAAGGTTTTTAAAAGTGGGTGACATTTCTGGTTTAGACAGAATAAAAGTGAATTGCACGCAATGACATTGTGTGTGAACGCGACCAGTCCGACTGTAAAATAATCATATAAGAGATAAAAGATAGACAGTGTTTGGCTCCATTCGAATTATAACACGCAAAATAGCAAATGTCCATTAATGGCCGGATTTTTCTAGTGAAAATAATTGTAAAGTAGGCGAAAACTAATCCAATCAATGTAGAAATGCAATATATTTAATAGAGATTCGAAAAAATTGGTTCTGTCCTTGATGTCTATATAGGAATAATAAGCGTCCTTAGACATGTGAAATACTTGTTAAGCAAGAAGCAACTACTTACTTTATATCATGCTTTACTTTTACCACAAAATAATTACTGTTCGCGATTATTGGTCAACACCACGGGGAAATATTTATTAAGGTTGCAAAAAAACTTAAAACGGATTCCTCAAATGGATACAGGACAATCAGATGAGGCAATCGGTTTCAAGTGCACGTAACAATCAAGCGATCCTGGACATAAAAGATCAGATCAAATACAACATGGAGGTATTTATGTTATGTAATTAACAATATGTTGTCCATTGACAAAATCTTACAAGCTTTATACAGTAGTAGTGCATATCCAGAGCGATTGGGAAGAGAGCTTGAACCACTTTTTATGGAACTGCACTGGCCTTGAACACAGTTTTTGGGCTGAGGTCAGAGACTATGGAATGAGATTCCCCTCCAGATTAGGAGATCATGCAATGAGAAAAATTGTTAAAAAGGAATTAAAAACTTTTTTTAATCCAGCAACTTTAGTGGTTATTCGTTTTTCGATGTGCTTTTTACTGAGCATATATCCAAGTTTCCCATTATAGTACAGTCTTAAGTCTCTGTGAACATGTTGCAATTATTATCTTATGTGACCTGAATTTATAGTGATGTTTGTGGGTTTGATGGTCATACTAAGATATTAAATAATTGTTAATCCTGTATAATATTTTAATGTATCACATGCTGTCTGTGAAACTTGTTTATTTTAATGAATTGTTTATTAGAATAACGGGATTTATTCTGTTTAATATATCGTCCAAATTCACTGAGGACAAAGTTCGAATATAGGGTGGCCTGGGCTTGTCGGGTTACAGTAAATGTGACCTTTTCCCGGGCCTCTTTCAGGCAAATTCTTCTTGTATTTATTTTTATTTTATTTCATGATGTTATAGGTATTATGAACTTAAAGAATTGTATTATTTGGGAAATTGACGTGTCAATAAATTTTTATTCTATTCTTCCTAAGGCGCCGACAGTTGAATCCACACCTTCTATCTCCTAATAAATTCCAACAACAAAATCAATTTAACTCCACGAACGAACGCAAGGTTTCAAAACAGACATGAAGCAACGCCTACTAGGAGGCGATGTCTGAAGTTCGTTTGGGAAACTTACCTGAAAGCCGCACTGATAACCTCGATCGGAATCTCTGAAAATCTTTTGAAATCTTTCTTAGACCCCGCCCGAAAACCTCTTTCAGACTACTGCGTTCGTCTCTTTTAAAAGCCTGTCGAGTTTTCTCGAGAAACCTCGAAACTACAGCTATGCGAACATTCTAGATTTTCCTTCTGCTTCCGCATTTAGTTTCCTACGCGTATGGACTATGAAGCTGAGTGTGGAAGTTGTTTATCTTGATTTTTTTCTATCCGTATTTCTTCTGTTGCCGAAACCAGACTGCGCCACTAATACAGTCCTTGACCTCTTTCCGCTCTCTCGTTTCAATACATTTGTACACAGCTCCAAATCACAAGGTCACTGCGGTGCTGCCGTGGTATCGGAGACGGGCTGGGGTGCTGTGGAGTGCGGGTTCGATTTGCGGTCGGAGTGAGTGTGTTTGTCTTCTCTTTATTCATGTTCATCTTGTGTCTGGCACAGCACGATCTTAATAGGTGCTTAAGCCATCAACGCAATCATCATCCATGTCACAAAAGTGTGCAGCTAAAAGAATGTTTTGAAAAGTGTACGAATAAAATACTATCTGCCGCAAGTCGCGAGCATCCCATAAACCCTTTTACACTAACATTGGAAAGATGCTCATTTTGTTTTAAGTTTTGAAAGCTTTTCAACTGAAGGATGCTTTTTTCTTTGTAAGCGTTAATCAATGCGCTAACAGTTGTGTATGTTTAATCGTATTGACAAACATGCGAAGGAGCAAGAAAAGGGAGAAGTTTTTATTTTACGTTCATAAAAAAAATCTTGTTATCTAAAAATGTGACTTGAGCGCTTGCCTCCATTAAATGTTTGAAAATAAGAAGTTTTTTGAATTTTACAAAATTAAAAAAAGGACTAACTTTTGAGATTTCTCTAAAGCAAATTCCTCTTCCGTTAAAAGCGAAGAAGGCTACATGGAGAAGCGCACGGTTCCTCTCGTAAGATAGGATGTTACCATGGTTACTGAAACCATCGCGGTGTAAATCCAAGCATTGGCATTTCAAGAAATTAGGCCAAGTCGTATTTAGACACTTGTCTCGTCTTACAAGAGGGTTTCCATGAAAAGCAGAATGGAAAATTCGGGAAGTGTTTTTAATTGCGTTTTCCTCGTCAGTATTAGATTTTTGGTATGTATTTCGCCTTTTGCTTATCGGGAGGACAGAGTTAAAAGAAATAATATTAATGCTATTTCTGGGAGAATAAGATGCTGTCTGATTGCTACAGTAGAGTGCATGTGTAATATGCAGAGATACATTAATGCAACATACACAAGAGGGTTCTAATTTCAAATATCTGCAAATAAATAAATGTGTGGCTGAAAGTTATTACCTAAAAGTTAAAAAGGGTTCTTCGTAAACAGCGCCTGAAAGTTCTTGCGACTGAGAATATCATGGAATATTGACGTTTTAATTTGTGAACTCTCGTAGTGAATGGCGAAAAATATTTTTCAAAAGCGTTATACATCGAGCCGCTAAACTAATGCAGCAATAACTGTGTTATGAAAATTTTATGACCTGAAACAACGAACAACAGTTGCCCAATATAACTTATTTCTGAATACCAACCCACAATTTTGCCAATACAGCACACTAAATAATTATCCCGACATAAGATCAGCTTCAGTGGAACCCCAGAAAAGGTTCCAAACATAGAACCCCTAAAAACGTAAACATATAAAACGTTGTGTTATATAAAAACGAGTTTGTTACATGCTTTTATAATTAAAACGTGTTGCAATGTAAAAGCGTCGCATTAACACATTGTATTTTGTTTAATTGAAAAGCGAATAAAAACAGGGATTCACTAGATTTCGAGCCACTCGAGTGGTACTGATGACGGGCTACTGCGCTGAGGACTCTGGGTTCCAGTCCCGGTCAGCATGGACCTGTCTGCCTTCTCTCTCACCTTGTTTATGTTCACCTCTTGTCTGACACAGCGTGATCTTAAGAGGTCTTTGACCCATAAAAAAATCATTGGATTTCGAAGAAAACGGTATAGCATGAAATTCAAGAAGAGAATCTAACACAATGAGAACAGTATGCTGTTCACGATATGCAATAGTTAGTTCGTATAGAAGATGACGCCTTTAAACAAGACTATGCATCATGCCATAACGCAAAGAAGGTTCAGGAATGGTTCTTCAAGAACACGACGGTTATCGCCGGGAACAAATCATAGCGAAAACTTGTGGTTTGAGATGGTAAAAGTGTTTATGATCAACATCACTCCAACCATGTAATTTTCAGGAACTTGAGGATAGTTAAAATTTGGTACCATGGGTCCAAATCTCGGTGGATAATATCTACAAACAATTTCTCTGCATCTATACCTCCTCAGATGAAAGAAGAGAAGTTTGTCATGTATCCCTCCACCATATCGAATGCAAATAATACGTAAAACTTATTTTAAATCTTCCCTACAATATTAGTATAAAATAAATAATGTGGATTACTGGGCCATATACTAACGGAGAACATACATAACAAATAAAGTGTATAAGCACAGAACAATAACTGAATTGCCAAAGTTTTCTGATGATACAGACGAGAGTTTTATATTCGTCAGAAGTAACGTGAATGCGTGGATTATGAAAGTAAAATTACTGTCAAATGAAAGATCCAGGAGATATCTAAATGTTGCTCAGATTTACGGAAGTTGTCACGGGAACTTCGGCAATTTCGAGGGCATCATGCGTATTGATTCTTCAGCCTGTTTTATTTTTTCACCTCAATTCAATTACTAATGTTTCAAGGTTACATTTTCATGTTTTAACTTTCAGTATAATTGCGGTAAGATTTAACGGCTCAGTTCGGTTTTTAATTTAACATTTTACATCGAATAATTCGGTATGACATTATTCAATTCAAAGTTTATTTTCATAGTTTATTTCCTTAAGTCTGTCTTAAGTCTATTATTTTTCACACATGCTTTCACAGCTTCGAAAAATAAGTAGTAGTTTCATAGATTCACCTACTGTTGGTATGAGTTCCATTATTTCAACTGACAGTTTTCCCATTCAGATCTAGAAAATGAAATAGTAAACATTTTAAATATAGTTCATTGATTGGCATAATTGGGACATGTCTTTCTTTCAGAACCTAATTTACAGTGGAACACTTGTAATGTAACCTTTAACCGTAACTTTTTAACTACTAACCGTGACGCACACTCTTTCACGGAAAAAAGGAAAAACGTACGTCACAATGACGTCACTCAGCAGCTGTTTTAAAAGTAAACTTGTTTTGTAGCAGATCAGTTAGGCGA
>JJRW01S0002631.1:19903-33653 GCA_001188405.1 Loxosceles reclusa
TATAAAAATAATTCACTAGAATACAGGAAGTAAAATCAACCACAGAAGTAATGTTATCTACAGTATGTCCGATTAACAGCTGAGCAAAATGACGCACACTTATCTGTTATGTCAGTGTTTGGAGCTATATGATTGGATTAGAACTTGCAATATTTGAAGAAAGTAGATTGGGTCCTGGCCAACTTCAAATATGAGATTGAAAGTCCAAGAAGGTCATTCATATGTTCCAAGTTTGGGGCGGTAAATCTTGTTCAACTGTTTTTTCAAATTCCTTGCGACGTAAGAACAGGGCTTGTGATGTTCCCCCACAAAAGACTTGGAGAATAAGCTGCCTAGATATTCGTCGGCGTGACTTAATTGGGAAAGCGGTAACTTCAGAGTTAAACTGTCCAGGTTTGAGTCCTAGCATTGACAAAGGGCGTTTGTTACAGGCTTTATGTATACCATTTTCACAAGCCATGATACGTGGCTACATTAGCCAGAATGAACAAGAAGTACTGCTCTCACAACCATCCCATGATAATTACTTGGGTACCAAAAGAGTATAAATTCATGTAAGGACATTAGGTAACACAAATGTTGAGGAAATACGGTGTTCAAACTGTCAGTGATTACACTGGGATGATTAAACGTTTTTATCGACTGTATTTTGAAATACTGCATTTGTAAAAGTTCATTTCGTGCATTTTATTTCTCGTGTCGAAGATTTAAAATGCAAAGCATATACTTTGAATATTTATTTTAGAATTACCGCCGTGATCTGAGCTAGGATGTCAGAAGTCACAGTTTGATGAGACTTTCCCTTTCACATTAGAGATTTTGACTTTGATAGCTCGTATCCTCTAATTTGCTGTTAATATTGTGCTTAACAGGTTACTTAACAAAGTAAGCAAACTATCACTGCGACAGAGAGCCCGAAATCGTAGGATGCTTTGAATTACTGAAGATTACCAGAAAAACTATGTATTCTTTTGAAAAGCTACATTAACTTATTCAAAGGGAACGTGGATGTTTCTAAAATAGAAGTACCCCTTCTTCATTACATGGCAGTATGATATCATTATAGAACTTCAACATCGCTATTATTGGTTATTTAGTAAGGAAAGATATATAATAATGCTTAAATAATTTGGTAGAGTAAAGTAAAAACGAAACTTACCAAAGATAGACAATTTATATTGTAACTACATGAGAAACATAGAAGTGTCGGGTAACTAGGCAAATCTTACAAAGAGTGCGAAATAAAAAAAGCATAGTTTTTGTAGAAGAGAATCCTCAATTAAAATAATTGCGCCCGGCATCAATACTTTGTTGCCAACGAACTGGCAAAGTATATATGCCCTTTTGGTAAAAATCGCCCGTGAGTGACGTAAATACGTTTGAAGTCACTTTTGAATACCTGTTTGTTGACGAAGCATTTCCCAGTGCAAACAGGCCGTCCAATTTTAAAAGAAATAAAAACATATTGGTCTCAAATCTAGGGTGTATGCCAGAGGTGTGATAATCTCGTAGGTCAGATGGTGCAGTTCCTGAATGGTCATCCTCAAGACGTGATGCAGGACGAGTGCAAATTGTTTATGCATAATAATTGCTGCACGATACCAGTATCTTAGCGGAACAGCTGTACCTTAATGCTAGATGTAGGGCTTTGGAAACTGCAAATGCATTACACCTCAAGAAGTACCACAAACAGTCTCCATAGTTTCTTTGGATGTACATCAAGCTTCGGTATTTTCTTCAGAGGTTCATAATCAACCCACTGTGAGATCGTTGATAATTACCATACTGAATTTGTTTTTAATCGCACATGGCTACCTGATTTAGAAACGGGTCTCTTTCGTTGCGTTTCGCCAGTGATCTCACCTCCACAGGTTGCTCTTTGTGTTTATCAAGCAAAGCCTGCACGCATACTAGTCAATTTTTTGCCATTCCATTTTTGCTGCAAGTGTTCATAAGCAGTTTTAGAGAATATATTTTCAATCGCGCGGCAAGGTATCTCACCGTTTGGAGTGCGTTTTCTGCCACTGGCGCCATTAATTCACCATTATTTACAGCAGGCACAAGCTCCAAGCTCCTGGTCGATATGTTAATCCTCCACATACATCTTAACTTTTGGAAGCATCGTTAGATTACGTTTATTAGAGTTTACGTATTTTAACAATATATTTGCCAAAAATCTGATTGATATTCCATGCAGCTGTCACTGCATTCTGTCCGAGTTTCCAGTGATATAAGTACAGCACCTGAAAATAGTATTTTAAAATAAATTAGCAGCTGAACACTATATCGAGAGAGAGATAAAGAAGTTGGTTAACATATTAACCGAAAGATTCTACTTAGCGCATATTCGGTAAATATTTAAAATGCAAACTAAAAATATAAATTGATGAAAAAAATCTCGCAAAAGTTGAAAAATGAATGCGTGTTGCCCTTTAACATTCATGCGTAACGCAGTAAACGTACAAATGCTTAGAATGGAATTAGATGTTTTAAGGGGACTATTTGCCACAAAACACATGCTGCGAACTCTCGACGCTTCACAAAATCAGCAGTTTGCTGTTCTCTGAATTTTGCTTAGAAAACCATCTCATAACATCTTAGCATTTCTACATTTACCTCGTTGCGCAGCTGCAAAAACTCAGAACGTTATTCCTTTTTCCACTGGCGAACACAAAACTGCACATCCAACTTCGTAACAAGTTATAATTTTGAGATGTACCCACGTGCTTTCTACCTTATCAAGTACAAACATGTGCGACATTACAAGTATAAACACCATTAACACAGCAACCAAAGGGTAAAAAATGGCATTTCATGGTGCATAGCTCAATGCAATAAAATCAGCAGAAAAGGAAGATTTTCAGTGCAGCAGAAGAATTTCTTAATGATATGATGGAAGGAGGCGATTCGCATTTCATTAAAAAACCTGCAGCGTTTCCTTCCAAGGTGATCCTGTTAAAAATATTTGTGAACAAAGTGACAAATGTAGCAAAACCATAGCTTACACCCAGAAAGGTGGCTTTTAAGGAAAATCCTACCTGGATTTATTTCAGCACCGAAAGACAAGGCTCATGTCCCAGAAAAATATGAGTATGAACTTTCCTATAATAGTACAATGTTCCTTCATTTTTTTTATATTTATAGGAAGGTGTCACATGCTGGTGTTGTTTATACACATCCGAGTCACATTAATACGACCTGCAGCTAAAACCCGGAGTAACGACCGTGTGCAGCACAGACAGCACGTAGACGTGCTGGGAGTGACTGAACAAGTTCCTGGAAAGTGTTCTCAGGGATATGGATCCATTCTGACGGTAGTACATCTGATAGATGTTGGTGGATACTTAGAGCGAATAGCACAATCGAGGTGGCTCCACAGATGCTTAATTGGGTTAGAGTCCGGGGAATTTGGGGGCCAAGGAAGTAGTGTGAATGTTTTCTCGTGCTCTTCCAACCACTCAGAAACTACTCTAGCTGTGTGGGACGTCGCATTATTGTTCTGGAATATGCCATCCGTCCCACGAAATACAATCACCATGTACGGGTGCACATGATCTGCAAGAATGGATGCATACTTAATTTCGTCCATAGAGCATCCACAGGGATGAGAGGACCCAGCGAATGCCTGGAAAACATTCCCCCATACCATTATGCTGCCCCCACCAACTTGGCAGCAATGGTTGCGGGGTGTTGGCTTTCCGAAATGCATCGCCGAATACGCGAACGTCCAAACGCAAACGCGACTCATCGGAAAAAGAAACACTTTACCAATCACTGGTGATCCGATTCACGTACTACCGTGCAAATGCTAGCGGAGATGAACCGACGTTAGCATAGTTGCAGTCACCATCCCTCTGCTGCGAAGGCCCATACGCTGCAGGGTTAGCTACACTGTCGTTTCAGACACACTTGCCCCCCGGCAGCACCCCGATTGAGTTCGGAAGGTATGAGGCGATAGTTTGGGATAAAGGAGTTTCGTTCATATCCAGTGTTATCAAGATGAACGCGCTCAAGAAAGAGGAGAGGTTTGGACCACTTCTGGATGTACAACCAAAATGGGGCAGTCATGCAACAAATGCTGATATGTAGACATTTTACAGATTGTTAAAATTCCAGTTTTCTTCCAGTAAGGCCCAGAAACAATGATTAGGAAAATGTAAGACAGATGTAGTAAAAATAATAAAAAAATAACCCCTTTAAAGGTCAAAAAACGAAAGATCGATAACACTTAAAAAAGTTTTGAAAAAATATTCGAAATTTCAGTTATTGTATGCAACATAATGGCGCAAACACAATTTACTACTAACTCTCCTCTTAATGTACTTGTTATGTTTACGCATTTACACATGTCAAAAAACACAAAATTACTCGGATGGATTACGTTGAATTTTGGGCCCATTGTTGAACAAATGGAATGATATTCAGGCAATTGAAAGCTTGTAAATATCCACCTTGCCAGCAGTAGGATTTGAGCCTGCTTGTGCTGTCTCCAATGAAAAGTTCTCTTGGTGGCTATGATATACGGAAACTACAGAATACCTATATAAAGTGTAAGGAGAAACTTCAAACAGTCTGCAAAATTCTACAAACTCAAAATGTAGAAATTTCAAAAACAATCTACAAACTTCTACAAACTCAAAATGTAGAAACTTCAAACAATCTACAAACTCAAAATGTAGAAACTTCAAATAATCTACAAACTTCTACAAACTCAAAATGTAGAAACTTCAAACAATCAACAAACTCAAAATACAGAAACTTCAAACAATCTGCAAACTTCTATAATAGCTTTCTTTACGTTGGCTTCAACTTTTTCTGGGTGATGAAAAACAACGATAAGTCTATGTTCTTCATATATATATAGCAAGAGAGAGAAAGAGAGTGCAAAAACCTATATTCCCTTTTGTGATCCTAAACGTAAAGTATAAGTCAGCAGAACGCGTTTATTAATAGCGTCTAGATCAGAAAAGAAAGAATGACCAAGGTTAGTCATAATGGAAAAGGTCGTACGTTGGTCGTAAGCACGTATGATTCGTGACGTTTGGGCCACCCACTATGACCTTTCTCAAGCGAATGAAAGAGAGGGTGTGAGGCACCAGTATATATGCAGATATTGTAGGAAAAACTCAGGTGTATGTCGGGAAATTCCTAACTATGAGAAACCCCATGTGTTGGTGAAATTTCCACTGCTTCAGGAGCGCAGTCAGTGTGTTGTGGAACTTTCTTGTACTAGATGTTGGACAATTGGTTGGAGCGATTTGTTGCCTTTCCTTTAAACTTGTAAGTCTCCCACTCTCCATATACTGGTGCCTCACACCCTCTCTTTCATTCACTTGAGAAAGGTCACAGTGGGTGGCCGAAACGTCGCAAATCATACGTACTTACGACAAGTGTACGACATTTTCCATTAATAGCGTCTACTTTATGTCAATGCAAACTTGTGTACTTCCTTGAGAAAATTTTGAACTTTCTTTTAATGAAACTGTCGAGTGTTTGTTTGACCCGCATGGTGCAATGTTCGAAAAATGCGAAGAAAATGAAGACTGTCTTGATACTGATTTTTGGTTTGGTTTCTTAGTTCCTCCAAAGGCAGTCCCCGTTATTGAAGGTGCTGATTCTATGTACGAGGCTGGTGATCGACTCAACGTGACGTGTAGCTCTGGACCATCAAAACCGGCAGCTACTCTCACCTGGTATATCAATGGGGTACAAGTAAGTGAGTCATTATCTTCATTGTTTTTAAACACTTTCCTACAGAGAAAATGCAACACCAAGAAAATGTCGTTGTATCAGTATGCAAATTGCGAGGTGTACATAGCTCAACGATTTATGGTGGTGATCTGTGCTGTCACGTGATTAACCAGAGACATAATAGGGAAAAAATCGTTAGATTAGCAGAGATTTCTTCTTTACTTTCACCTACAGAAACCAGTCTTTTGAGATGTTTTTTCGATCAGAATAAACAAATAGTTAAAGAGATGAGAAAAAGGACGACCACACTGTGCACTGACTTTTTTCTTCAAGTTAAAGAGATGCCTCATAAACGCCTCCGAAAGCAATTTCGGGAAACTGAAGAGTTCACGAGGGGTTTCGTTCTAGGTCTCCTTCTTGTCGGTTGGTCTTTTCGCCGTGTTGCAGCTGAAACAAACCAAGATGCGTCCACTTTGGCATAGTATTTGGAGTAGATGGATTAAAGAAGGGAAACATCGCAGGAGTCCATCACAGGTGCATCTAGACGAACGTCAATACACTTGGATCGACACATTCGAAGGCATGCAGAGGCAGTTCCAAAATACAGTACCGTCGACATTCTTCGGGGTATGTAAAGTGCAATGGATGCTCCAATACCAGCAAGAACAATTTCTCAAAGATTGGTTGAAAGCGGCTCGCAGTCAAGCTGTCCTTTACAAATCCTGACTTTGACACCAACTCACTAATATGAAAAAATGCAATGTTGTCAGTATCGGACCTCTTGGTGTAATAAATGGCATAGTGTAGTGTTTAGGAACAAATCTCGTTTTTGTTTTTTGAATATACTCACTGAATGCGAGTTTGATGGCGACACGAAGGCAGATAAAATCTTACTGCGATCGTGGGACGCCATACTGCTCGACAGTTTGAGAGTCATGGTTTCAGGTCCATCAGAATCATTAACCGGTCACCTCTAGCTTGCATTATAGGAACAATGACGGCATGTCGTTATGTAGAAGCGGTTCTGCAGCCGGTTGCACTGCCCTAACTTCAGAGATTGCAAAATGCTGCTTTTCAGAAAGACAACGCGCAGTCACACACAATGAATATCAGCAGGAAATCTTTGCACGGTATCTAGATGCTTCCTTGGCCAGTGCAGTCTCCGTATCTCTTTCCGATGACGCATCCGTAGACGTGATGGGTCATCGTTTCACTGCTCCACCCTAACCTCGAACGGATGGCGAACTGCGAAGGATGGTGGAAAACATATGGTTATCAACACATCAAACTACTATCGGACGCTGACTGAACCTATATCTCAAAGGGTTGATGCTTGCATTACACAAAAGGTAGTCTTACTTTCTTTTGATCACCCTGTGCATTCCATCACTGCAGTGCCTTAACGTTTTGAAATTAAGATCACTTATTCAGATATTAATGATCTGTCTGTGTGTCCGTTTTCATCTCATTCCATTCGCTCTTTCATGTTGTTGCATATTTCCTGTTAGGTAGTGTATCTAAACGTTTCGTAATATTTCCGAACGTTTGCTGTCTCTGAATCCATGCATAATTCTAGGCTGCTCCTGCATCAATTTATGCGATAAATGTCTTTTTTTGTTGAAGTCAATATTTTTAATTTTGTAGCTTGCAACATGTCTGGATCATTTAATTTTACGTGCAGTGCCTACACTTCACGTTCATTCTGTATTCTCAAACTTCACTTCAAACTATTAAAGCGAAAGCGGAAAAAGGATGAAACTTGTAAAGAAAACTTTACTTTTTGCCGACGCTGGGATGCAAACCAATGGATCTGTCATCTCTAGAGTGACCGTTTTACCGGTTAAGCTACGCCGACAGGTACCTGGGCAGCTTATAATCGAAGCCTTTTGTGAAATGAACCTTATATCCTCACATTTCTTCAAATTTTGATTTCCAATCCTCTGTCGTATTATTGGAATTCAGTGAAATAAGAAATATTTAACACTTTGTGAATTGGACAATGGTTCTTCTTTCTTAGCATATGTTGAATTTACTTATCGCCGTTTTTGTTTGAAAAAGTGCAAAACTCGCCTTAAACTTTATGTTACTGGTGAAATTACTAAGACCTGAACATACAGAACGTTCTCAGCAATATGCTTGCAAGAAACTCAACTTCTGCACCACATTTTAGTGAGAAATGGCTGATTTGAAATGTCTTGAAACAATCCAACTGCAAAGACATAACTTTGTTGAAAGGGTTCTATGAAATTTCATGAAATGCCTAAAAGTTAAAAGCATCTAAGTAATAACGTATAGCTTTACTTCATGCCCACATTGCAGCAAGTATTCAACAATCTGAAGAGTCAAAGAGATGTCCCACTCGTTGAGGAGATATTTCCACTCAGACACGCGTTGAATGTTTACCTATACCCCAGTAGTGTCTCACGCGTGGTTCACTCTCTTTGTTTGTTCAGTGTCGCATAAATGTTTAACAAAGTCAACCACTAGCGAATGACGGGTGACGAAAAACGCACTTGGAATTCAAAAGAGTGTTTTCGGAACCAGTTTTATACTCCCTTGTTTGTTGGGGTGACGTTCTTTTTCTGATATAAACAATCAGGTTCGGAGAAAATACCTACCATGCAAAGTGACCCAAAATGGTCTGCAACAATGGTTATGTACATCTTATTTGTCATGTAGACAAAATTTTCACTAGTTGTCCTCGTGAACACCAACAGAACTTATCCATCGCAAGGTTACAGAATTATTTCTATCAGTTTATATAACTCTTTGCGAACAAGATGGATCTCTTGCTACATGCACTTGTATCTACATATGGACACGATTGTCCATTGGACCCCTCAGTCTCTGACTTAGGTGGTTTCACTCAGACTTCCATATTTGCCGAGTGTCACTTGGACTAATGAGACACTGCTAGCTGTACCGTACGAGACGATGATTATTGGATATTGTACACGATCGCAGTTAACTAGGCCACTCCAACTCAGATCTATTTTTAAATCCACTTTAGCTTCCCGGACAGAAGATAACAACAACAGAACGGATGTAGCTTGAACTTCATATTAAATTTGTCACTGGGATATTTCGCAATAAGTCTAAAGCGTACGATTGTTTGGTTTGGCAGTTAGCATGCTTAACATTCTTTAGTCCTTATATATTTCCTCTTCAGGAGCTGCTCACTTTTTGATGAGTATCGAAGAGTACCGTAGCATACTGGAGATCTCCTAGCCATGTAGTATTCCATATTTGACTCGTGACTATCACTGGGTTACCTTTCCATGTCTTTCTGTCTTTCAATTGTAAAGAACCCTTACATGTTAGCGTTTTCGAGAATTCGTGGTAAAATGCTGATGCTGACGTATTGCAAGGCGAATTGGCATCTGGCCTTCGTGAACATATTTCTTCCCGTATCGAATAAAGATGAATGTTTGATGTGTATTGCCAGAGATGATTAATTTTATGTATAACATATAAAATGTCAGTGCCATATTTTAGATATGAAACTTCGATAAAAAATGATGATTTATTACGGACAGACGACTCTGACAACGGCGGTTCGTATACATTGAAGAATTATTAATGACTTGTTGATCTATGGTGTTCGTTCCCGTGATAGGTGTAGTGCAAAACTGCTTTAAAATTTTTGTGCTTATAATGATCCTCCAGATTATTCCAGGAGGTGTGCTTCATAGTATTCAAGACTAGAAATATGGACGCTCTCTCCCTTGCTCACTTGCTCGTTCTCGCTTTGCTTGAAATCACAAACAAGCAGAAGTTTCTTGTTTTATAAACATTGCCTGGTATAAAGAAACTTGCCTTTCTGTCGACGCCGGGATACAAACCTACGGATCTGTCATCTCCGGAGTTGACTGCTTTACCAATTAAGCTGCACCGACAAGCACCTGGGTAGCTCATTTTCCAAGTATTTTGTGGGGAGAACCTTACACGGCAAAAGGTCAGCCATGCCCTCATGAAAATCTTGGTTACACAATTACAAACTACGCAACTCCTGTCATACGGACTCATATAACAAAGCTTGCAACACACGGTTTGTGTCTTAATAAATCATAGCAAGAAATGCAATCATGGCTCTGATGAGAGTTGTTCCATAGGGTTTAAAATATGTGACACATATGCGTTATAGAGACATAACGATCCTTCCAAGGTATTGTATTTTCTAGATGTCCTTTGCTAGGCCGGTTTAACACCTAGATGGTGCTGCTAAATTTCTGTAGAGTGTACGTTTAAGTATCTCGCAGGCACATTTAAACGTGAGGTGTAAATTGGATACTGGTAATATCTTTTTCATATTAATTTGCAAATTTAACGTCAATAGCGCCAGCTTTTGGCTTCATGGTTTAAGTTATGTTCTCGAAGATGCTTTAGGGCCTTCAAAGCTTTTGCATCCAGTGACATGTTAATTCTGTCGCTGAATGAAAATGGTGGAAACGGAACACGTGTATCAGCCATAGCATTAAAGTCAAGTTGATTTCCAAAAGCTGTTTCTGTATAGCATGGTCCAAGGGGTGGGAAATGTCGAGGTACATCTACAGGCTAACGTTAGAGTTTGTTTTTATTTTGGACTACAATCTACCTAAGAGTGACCGATGTTGACTGCAGTTGAAAAACATTTATCCGCTCTTCCATCTCATTTGGTAAAGATGGAGAATGTTCAATATTTTCAGTAGGTTGAGGAAATTAATCATTGCCAGGTGTAAGTGCAAAGTTGTTTCTCGGCCGGACGTTAGGGCTAAAAAAACGTCAAAACAGACTCCTATAGGCTAGCTGGAACTGACAGGGCTAGAAACTGGTCCTCATGAGTCTCTCAGTGGAATACACGGAGCAAGAATGCAGAGCCGAGGCGGGACGCCTAAGAAGATGAGAGACAAAATGTAACGTTTATGGGATGGTACCGTTTACTGAAGCAGTAGAGACACGCCTCTGATGGTGGTAATTGATTGGAAACTATTTGTTCATCAGCCTAACAGAGTTTTACCGGAAAATCCATCTTCGCAATCTTGTGCCTTCAGAAATTAACGGACAGAAAAAACACTTTGTTACGGTAACTTTGATTCGGAACTGACGAACTAAACTGGATTATTTAACAGAAAGAGAAAATCCCAGCATTGGTGGGGCGATTTTATTAAAGGTCAATGGCCTTTTGTCAGGTAATCACGAATTATTTTCACTGTCGTGAAGAACTCATGGTTTGTGTAAATTCGCATAAAAACTATTTAAGAGCAAATAAACTCATTCCCTTGACTTTAAAAATGAGTAAAATACGCTCTCATTATTCAAGTGATAGCCAGAAAATGTTAACTAACAAGAAGGTACCACACGGAGCTTCTCGCTTTTAGATCTGTGTCTCTATTGCCTCATTTATCGAGTTAGGACAGCGTTTCCCGCATTAGCATCTGCCAGTGCCATATCGCAAGATGCATTTATTTATATGTTCCTATTGTTGACTCTCCTAGAATGAATAATGAATATCTTTGGCTCTTGTAACTAAAGGGCCTCACATAACTACTGTCGTGATATAAGTGAGTTTAGTCCTTACTATGAAATTCTTCGTTGGGTCACCCTCAATCCAAATCACCATTTTTCTCATCTCATAAATACAGACACAAGAAATTCAGTGCTTTGATTGGTCCAACCTTCGATAAGTGAGATTCGAAACTCGTTTAAGGATTTTGTGCATAACGTGATCTCTCCAAAGTGTTTCAGGCAGCATGCTTTATAGTATTCAAGACTAGAAATCTGGCAGCTGCATTCTATCTCTCTCTTCTTTGTTCGATAGCTATCGCTTTGCTAAAATCATAAAGAAACAAAAGCTTTGTGTAGTCAGAAATCATTGCCCATGGTCATATACCTAGTCACATCACCTGCATACAGTCGCTTGCCATACATGACTGTAACCTCGGTTCCTTTGCTGCGTTAAACTTATATATTTATGTAATTGTACTTATACGTAATTGTAAATAAATATTATGTGTAAAAACTTTACTCCACTTTTTCAACGTGCGAATCAAAACGTTTTCTCCAATCGGTCATGTGAACATGTCTTTAATATCTTCAGCTGTAATATAAATTTATGACTGGACCGTGTCAGGTACACAAACATCTGGAACAATGAAGGCTTAAGTATGAGATCTCAGGTATGCCAAGTTGGTATCTTACTCGTACACTGAAATATACACACTAGTTGCACAGTTCTAGTCAGGGTCACTGTGCGTGTTGGGCTCTTCTGCCCTCCTCAAAGAATCAGTATCGATCTTGAGTGAGGTAGGTTATCCCATTGACGTCGATGACTGGGTTTTCTGGATGATTGGTATGATACCATTTGAGACTAACTTCATGGCAATGTCCACCATGTTAGTTGTCGGCAGTGGTTTTGTCACTCACAATCCTCTTTCTTTGGATACTGGTTCAATGGAAGGCAGATATAATTGTTAATGAATTCAAAGTTCTTTTAAAACCCAAATTGTGCATGAACAGTGCATGAATAGAGCAATGAACAAACAGACAGACTCTCAAGAGTTGAGCAGCATTTGGAAAGCATTTCTAAAGAAAAAGGTAAAGAGCAGAAATGAAACAGAAAGTGAAAAAAGGATCAAGAAGGAAGGTCAGTGACATGTGGCACTTCAATGAATGGATGGCCCCCTGAAACCAGTTTGACTAGTCCCAGACAAAGACAACCAATGAAAGATCAACCTGTTGAACAATGGACAGAACACCATTAGCTGCAAACATCAGTCTTTTCCTTGCAAGCATGGAAGTCTGAAGATGCCCAAGCAAATTGGGTGAAAGCCTTACAAATATTAATTAAATTTGTATTTTAAAAGAACTTTGAATTCATTAACAATTATATTTAACACAAAGGAAAAAGTAACTTGAGGAAGGCAGATAAAGTAATTTAAGGAAGGCAGATGCTCGCTCGAAGCTTTAATATGCTTGTGTGATCTGGCATCCGATCTCCGCATCCCATTCGGATTTACTGGAAAAAGTGCTGAATAAATTTCTTCGGTGCATGCTCTTCAGAAGACTGGGTGTCTACTTTCATACTGTTAGTGTATCTGAACTGCGCTCTCTTATTTTGGAGTTATTTCTCTGATGTCCAGACGTGTTCTTCATCACCTAATATTCATTTATCAAATTCTACGTGGCCACTTCAATGTCTCAGTTCAGCACCTTGCTTTCAGTGTTCCTCGTTCGACTTCAAGGTACATTAAGACTTTTGATATTCCTTTGTGTCGTACTAATGCAATCCTTCGCTCACCTCTTCGGCGCTGTTGTGTTTTGTATAACTCTCTCTGCCCTCAGCCTGACATATTCCATCTGACTCTACATATGTATCGTCCGATGTGTATATCTTGTTTATCTTCCACCTCTGTAGTATCTTTATAATTGGATTTTACTCTGTTGAGATGCTGTACATAAGTAAATAAATAAATAACTTATTATGGTCCAAGTATGATTTTCTTTTACTTTATAATAAAGTCGTATGTTTGAGAAATGGTGTTTAAATAGTAACACATTTAAAGTTATTGTATAATCGAATCCCATGTTCATTTTTATGTAAGATAATTTTGATTTTATTCACATGATTACGGAGATGGCACAGCCACGTCCTCTAGTTAGTTGCATCTCTAGAGCATCCTAGCACTACTGTTCTTTCAGAGCTTACACTCTAATCTGCAGATGTCATGATACCCATGCACGCTACCATAGCTGTTCCGTTCTTTCCCACTCAACAATGAGCTGCCGGCTGAACCTCCAGACGATGATGACGGTTAAAGTAGTAGAAGGCTATGGTCACGGAAATTACGCCAGTTTAGCAACATTAGTGTCAGATATGTGAAAATAATTATCTAGACCCATCAGGGATAGAAGAAGTTTCTGATACCTTACAATCGTTGGGAAAACTTTACGCGACTTTATGAAATTTTATGGGTGGGTGGGGGGTAACTTTGGGGCTTTGCATGTAAGTATTCTATGAGATTTTAATGTCATTATTTCTAGTGCTTTTCTTTTTCCTTTTGATTTGGACGAGGGAACTCCG
>JJRW01S0002631.1:40228-51700 GCA_001188405.1 Loxosceles reclusa
AGAACTTGATGCTCGTGCATTAAACAAATCTTTTTCCTTTTCTGTTCACAGGCGTCTCCTTCTCTCGTTCGAAAATACCCAAACATAAGACACTACAGCGGCTTGCAGAGCTCGCAGGTCGGCTTGGAAATGATCGTTGGCGCTGGAGACTTCGTGAACGGGAGGCTGAAGTTGCGATGTGTGGCATCTATCTCCCAGGTATACTCAAGTGGGAGCGAAGAACTCGTCATCGGCGACAGAGGACAAGCCTCAGGTCCTCATCACGGTAACCTTTGTCACACAAGCTTCAAACTGAAAAACAGGGGGAACGAAAGTGCCTTTCTGCCCCCAAACAAAAACAAAAAATTACACTCATACCTCAACATTAGCGTAAGTACGTTGCTTTTTGTTTGAGTTGAAAAATGCAGCAAAGAGAAGATTCAGATCACCTACCTCCGTTTAGCGTAATTAAGCCTTAAACGACTGGAAGACTGTTGAATGGATGAAAAAATAATTCTCCAAAAGGAGCCATAGATAACGGAAAACACTAAAAAAAAAGATAATAAGGAAAAGAAAGAAGAGAAACTGGCACGCCATGTGAGCCACTGTCCTCTTACGGGCACTAATCAGCGGGATATTGCGTGACTATGGCTCGTAGGCAGGGACATAAAAGAGGTGGGTGGTCAGGGCGGTTAAAGGCGGACATCCGTTTCGAGGGAAGGGGGCAGGAAGGCGCACAGGGAATTTTTAAGGGTGCCTTGCACGTCCCAAACCAGAAAATAATTCTACAAAGACATTAGTCCCTTTGCTCAGCAACAAACATTTGTCCTGATTTCTCTTCCTTAAGCCTAGTAGTAGCATTAATAAATGACTGCTTTTGGGCAGTCGGAATTTCGCGTTTCCTGATAATGGTTATTAGAGAGTATAAGAGGAAGTTTTTTTTTTTTTCTTTTATTCCTTGGTTTAACTAATTATTCTGTATCTCAAAAGACCTGCAATATATTCCCAATAACAATGGCCTTAAGTAGAAGATAAGGGTACAGCGCATTTTTATATTGAAAACTACAAGATCCTCCATCACTAAATTTACACCCAACTTTAATGGGTGATGATGATGATGATAATTGATGTTTTATGTCTCAAGGACGTATTATGATCATACTGTGCCAAACACGAGATGAACATGATCAAGGTGAAGACAAACACACACACCCGTGCCGGCCGGGACTCAAACCCAGGCTCCTCAGCACAGTAGCCCGTCACCGGTACCACTGCGCTACTAGAGTGGCCAACTTTAATGGGGAAATTCGATATAAATGAACATAGTATCTCGTAATTACGCCAGTTTCCAGAGCGTGGATATTTGGAGAAATTTGATAATTATTTTCTTTCTCTTCAAATAAAACATTGGATAGCAGTAGTCTTACTTAATTTGAAAGTATTGTTTCTAAGTGGCTTTAGGATTGGAAAGACATTTTTAACCGGCGAGTATTCCCGCACTCGGTGTTGTAATGTCCACCCACAAAAGACTTCAAAATAAGCTTCTACAGACAGGGGTCGACGTAGCTTAATTGGTTAAAGAGGCCGCTCTGGAGCTCTGGGGATGGCAGATCTGTAGGTTCGAATCCCGGCGTCGACAAAAGTAAAAGTTTCTTTACAGTGTTTTGCCTCCCTTTCAAGATTTTAACTTTCTGACCTGGGCCTACTTTCACTTGAAACTCGCCCTTTCGTCTAGCCGATCTTAAATAACCATCCCACACCTAGCGGAAATCTGTATAAAAGTATTTTAATACGAAATTAGTTACAGTGATCTGTTTGCAGACATCCGTTGTTTTGACCATAGAGCAAGTAACCATGCTTATTTCA
The DNA here is from genome assembly GCA_001188405.1 of Loxosceles reclusa. Classification (NCBI taxonomy): domain Eukaryota; kingdom Metazoa; phylum Arthropoda; class Arachnida; order Araneae; family Sicariidae; genus Loxosceles; species Loxosceles reclusa. Next base: position 42,074 of record JJRW01S0002631.1, read on the forward strand.
TTTGCTTTTTTATTTGCACTTTGTACTTTACATGGTAAAGCCATAACACAAAATTACAGAACATCTGATCAGAAAGTTCACTGATTTTACCGCAATATAGAATCGAGTAAAGGCCGATTCCAACTGGCCTTCATTCATTCTCATGCAGCTGCTGGGCCGTGGGAGTTCAATGTCTCCAAAGTCGAAAGTTTTTGGATAGTTTTTTTTTTTTTTTGAGGGGGGGACGAGGGACCTCCGACAGCAGCGGCACCTCATTACTGGAAATCAGCTCAAAGAAATGAGCATACATTCAAGGATATTACCAGCATTGCGAATATTCGACGAAATTAAAGAAAGTGTGTAGTTTACTTCATAATGCAAAACACAAGGAAAAAATAAGCTTCTTAATAATCTCAATGTTTCAGTAATTTTGTCATCTTGTGATAATATGACTTTTTGTACGTTTCTTTCAACAAAAATACGCATGATAGTCAGTGTGAATTATGTAAAAAATTGCGTGTGTTATTAGATTATGTATAAAGCTGTTTTCTTCCCCTTTTCTATTCGTACGGGAGACAATGTGCTGCCCCCCCCCTCTTTATCACTAGCGGGGAGAAGCGAGATAAGTGATTGGTGAACTAAAAATTAACATATGTAAAGAATGACTTTACTGTTTGTCGACGCCGGGAATCGAACCTGGAACGTTCTACTCCGGAGAGCCATTTTAACCAGTTAAGCGACGCCGACAGAGGATTTCTGTGCTTATTTTGAACTCTTTTGTGGGTGATCATTACACTTATTACCTGCTAACTTACGCAAGGGTTGAAAGTTCGTGCAATTTCGGACATGCTACAGAAAACAAAATTCACAGTGATGTAATTGTGAAGTGAAAAGATCGCATCAGTGAAACTGCAAAAAATCAAAGTGGCAGGGTGAAAATAATTAGTGAACGCAGCCATAGAACTCTTAAAAGGCTCGTGACACAAAATCGTAAGTCCTCGTTGGTTGAAATCACTCAGAAGTTCCAAAGTTTATCAGGCGTTGCTGCTAGCAGCAGAACTGTTCGTCGAGAGTTACAAAACCTGGGATTCCATAGTCGTGCAGCCGCTCACAAGCCGAACATCACTCCCCAGAATACGAAGCGTCGATTGCAATGATGCAAAGCTCACCGTCATTGGACTGTGGACATGTGGAAAAATGTTCTTTGCAGTGATGAATCTCGCTTTACAATCTGGCAGTCCGATGACCGCATCTGTGTGTGGCGGATGCACGGCGAGCGCTTCTTAAGTGACTGCATTGTGCCAACTGTCAAGTTTGGTGGTGGCAGCATCATAGTATGGGTGTTTTTCGAGGTTTGGCCTATATCTCGTTGTGTCTGTGGTTGGAAGCATGAACTCTGCGATTTATGTGGACATTCTGGACAATGCTGCTCTCCCAACTCTATGGCAATATTTCGGGGAAGGCCCTTTCTCTCCCAGCAGGATAACTGCTCCATTCACACATCGAGGCTTGTGCAGCCATGGTTCGACGAAATTGGTGTTCAAAAACTGGACTGGCCTTTTCAGAGCCCCGATCTCAATCCTATAGAATACCTTTGGGACGAAGTAGAAAGCCGATTACGTCGCCAGCCAACCCGAGCATCCTCTGTGCCAGCACTTGCTTCCACTGTGATGGACGCCTGGAAGTCCATTCCAATAGCCACCTATCAAAAATTGTTGGAAAGTCTCCCCAGACGTGTTCAGGCTGCCATCGATGCAAAAGAATGATCAACATCATATTAATGTATGCCTCAGGACTCTCCGAGTCCGTACCACTGTGTGTCCAGATATTTTTGGCCAGATAGTGTACACGGCTTGCGTTCGACGAAAAATTTCACTTCCGACGTATCTTCTTTACGCAGAAGTCGAATCACACCGGGTGGCAGTCTCTTGGACGTATCCATTATACACCGATGTTGCCTCAATTTCCGCCTGTAAGCAGCGAATCAGTTAAACAGATTTATCGCGCCTTGTGCTATTTCGTCACATCACCAGCTATGATATGCTGTCTTCATGTAACGGACAGTCAATTATTTGCGGCGATTGGGAGTTCTCCTGTGTTTCATTTGCATAACGCTTATACATTAATCTCGAATTACGAACTCTCTCGTACCTCATCTCGTTTCCAATAGAACGGTCGCTATTCTTAAGAATACTTCTTAGTCAAACGCACATAGCAAACCAAGAAACAGGAAACAATGGTTCTTACGGAAACTTCCTTGTATCTGCAACGATGATACATTTATGCAGCCTGCGGTATTTATCATGCATAGACTTTGTTTAGCCATTTTACTCTGTTTAAATCTACAACTTAACATTCGGAGTAAAATGCACTTAGTAATATAAAAGACAGCAAGTCGGCTTGTTGGCAGTGATTTTGAAGCTCCTTAAAAGATCAAGGAAGCTGGTGGAAGTTTCACTAGTCGTGAACAAGAAAGGAAGGCGAATATAAATCCAGGTATTGTGACGTTTCGGCCATCACTTACGGCCTTTGTCAAGCACACGGGAGGACGCTGTTAGTACTTATAGTTTGCGAAACCCGGATGTTGGTAATTTCTGCACTAACTGGGAATTCTGTATTGCTAGTTTAGCGTCTGGAAAATGCTTCTCGCGTGAACAGAAGGTACCAGCTTGGCAACTGATTGGAGCTGTTTGTTGCCTTATCCTTTACTTTATATGTCTCTCGTTACTCTAGGAACAAACAGCTGCTTCAACTTGATATAGTCTTATGAGTCAGTTGAAATGAGTCATGGGTTCATGCTCTTACGGTACTACAAGTTCAGCAAGTTGGGATCTAAAGTCCTTTCACTGAACAGCGCGATCGAGCTCTTTCACGGGAACAGAAACATTTTGTCTCGCTTGCGTTTTGGCATTCTTTGGCATGGATGTGGTACATTACACCTGTAGATGGTTCATTCGGGACCGGGATCTTCACGTGCATCATTATGTCGTGAAGAGCAGAGCATGGTTTGTAGAATGCCCTCATGTCCACTTTCCGTATCACCAGTGATATCGTTTCCGATATACGTTCAACATTAAGCAAGACTACCATCGTAGCTCTTAATTTTCGCTCTACTCCTCGGAACCTTGTGATGCCGGAGGACCAACAATTCTGAGGTATTAATTGTCTCGGGGGACCGTTTTAACCAAGAATCTTGGTGACATGTTGTACTTTCTGGTTTCTCGAATCTACTCTGCTGCGATGCACCATAGCTCGTTGGTAAAAATCTTGACCACAGATGTTTTGTGGCATGTTGGATGGAAAGACTGGAAGTCTTCGTACTTATCGGTGTCGTTGGGATTCCCATACACAGACTGAAGTATTTCCAACAACTTGTCTCTTTTCACGAGTACGTCGAGGAAGAGTAAACTGCCTTCTTCCCCAACCTCCGAAGTAAACTGCATGTTACGGATAAAGATGTTTACGTAGGAATGGTACACCATATCACTTCTCTAGATGGTAAGATCAAACAAATGTTATTTACGTACATTTCACACTTTAAAACTTAAATGACATATGTTAAGCCTGCCTTTTTCAGAAGATCCCATTCAGAGGTTTGCTAAAACGCTGAGTCGGGCAAATCCATGGTTGTTCCTCGGCGTTATCTGTAGATGATCCTTTGTAACATACATTTTGTTTCACCAAGGAAACTAGTCGCTCACAAATATCTTCCGGCCTCAAGTCAGTCCTGTCATGCTGAGTACTGTCTTCGCGAAGTCGATCCAGTCGGATTAAAACAGAAAGAGGCGTGGAAATGCATGCAAAAGGTTTTTGACATCAAATGCTACAACCATTTTCTTCTCATCGATTATCCTGAGGGATTATCACACCGCACAAACTCCGAGGGGGTAGACACGGTGCAACCTCATGAGCCAGCTAGTGTGGAAAGGAGATATAGGTGAGTAGTTTAGAGAGTTCTCGCATGTTTGCGACCCACAGGAACTGATGATAGGTCGAAGAGAATTTCCCTCGTTGTGTATATTCAGGAGTCCCTAGAATGGGCGCAACGTGCTAGAAGTGCATCGTAATTTGTATAGTCGGTGGTTGAGTCACTTTCTTGTATGGAGTTTCGAAAGCATCTCATACATCTTCATCTGGGTAACTGCAATCGGGTTTGATATGAACGACATCTAAAAATCTAAAAACAATGGATTCCGTGTCAGGAGCTATTGCTTTAGAATTCCGTGTGAGGAGCTATTACTTTAGAATTCCGTGTGAGGAGCTATTGCTTTAGAAATCCGTGTCAGGAGCTATTGCTTTCGAATTCCGTGTCAGGAGTTATTGCTTTAGAATTCCGTGTCAGGAGTTATTGCTTTAGAATTCCGTAGTAGGAAGTTACCCGAAGTATATGCGTACTCGGTTATATACAGACTTACTGAGGCAGCACAACATAGATCAAAAACCAATATTGCATTGCTTCAGATAGGACGAAGTACGCCAGAAAACTTGAAGCAGCGAAGAGCTTATTCCATTTTCATTAATTTTGTTCAACCTCTGAAGTTTCATCACGATAGATGTAGATATATATAAGAAAACGCCCAGGTACCCGTCGGCGTAGTTTATTTCGGAAAACGGTCATTCCGCAACTGAGAGATCCGTGGTTTAAATCCCGGCCTCGACAAAGTATGATTTGTTACAAACTGAGAAAGCGGAAATAATGCTATTGTGCACCTTTTTGCCTTTTTCCGTATTTAGTCCACTTGTGCCTGAACGGTTTTCTACTAGTTGAAGGTCTTTCTAACTGAAGGTTGACTACGAGCATCCATCAGAGACTGAACTATTCTTTGAGTTCCCTGCTATGACACTGTCTAACGTCTAGCAAGGACTGGTGTAGGAACATGAAGCACAAGTTGAAGATGAGTCAAGATTAATACGTAGTTTGGTCATTATATGACTCACCTCATGAGAATGACCACACTAATGACATATGACATCGATAATTTCCTTGCCTTAAAAACTTAGCTACTTGCGTTTACGCAAAAGACACTTTCTTGGAGAAGACACGTTTAGACTATCATCAACACACACTCTAATGTTCTCCTAGCGTATTAGAATGGTTCCGTTGTCACTTGGTTACTTATGTTTCAAGTAACGTTTCATAACTACTTATTGTAAAAATTTAATGTCATATTGGTCATCTTTATATCTGTAATTGATATACATTTTGTGTCAAACAAAGAATTATCATAGAGGTGAAAATTGCTACACGTCGTTGAAAGGGGCTTCGTCTCTTATAGTTTAAGAAAAGTACTCATTCCTACTACCGTTACTAGAAAATTCAAAATTACCTCAGTACTTCACAACGTTTTATAACTACGAATTTCGATTGCACGAGTTTATTTGCGGTAGGCATCATTCGAACCCTGAACTTCGTTCTATTAAATGACGAGACAATAGCAAAACTAGGCAGAAAAATAAAAAAGTATTTCACTTTGCCACGCTAAAACTGCGGTGAAATATCTCTCTGCGACTTCAGAGAAATTTTTAATTTTTACAATGAGAAATCCCGTGCGGCTTGTAGATGTTGATCTGTAGGTCTTAATATATTGATAAGCTTTGTAAGGAAAAACTGTCGATGCCAGGATTCTAACCAACGGATCAGTCCCCTCCAGAGCTCCCCAGTGACCGCTTTACCGGTTAAGCTACGCCGACGCTTGTCTGTAGTAGCTTATTTCGAAGTCATTTGTGGGTGGGCATTACAGCTTACCAGTCCTGAATGTCACAGTTTAAGATCTAAAACGTTTACTCATAAGAAGTCAGTTTTTTTTTCTTTTTTTAAATATTAAATTAAACGCTTTTCTCAACAAAGAATCACTGTGCAAATAATACAGCTGCTAGAAGCAATCATCCACTATACTTCATTCGGAAGTTTTTGAATAGATCATTCTACACTGCTGGCCATAAAAAATGATACACCAGGAATGAAAGCTAATAGTAGAATCGCATATATTGTACACATACAATATAATGGAGGAAGGCATGGTAAAATATACAAGTAATTTGAGGTACAGTTTGTGCAGAAATCAACATTCGGACCAGCCGCCTCTGGTAGCAATAACAGTCCTGATCCGGCTGGACATCGAGTCGAACAGAGTTTGGATGCCAAGTACGTGTACAGCATTCCATGTGCCTTCAACCCTATGCCAGAGTTTATCAATCGTACTGGCTGGGAAATGGTGAGTGCCAGTCTCTCTCAGAAAACATTGGCCAGTTCTCTGCTGGTGAGAGATCTGAATAATGTGCTGCCCTGGGCAACAGTCAAACACCCTCTGTATCGCGGATGTCAGGACAGCATGGACAACATGCAGTCGTGCATTGTTCTGTTGAAATGTATCGTGACGGAGGCCTCAAAGATAGGACACAACCATGGGCCTTAACATATCAGAAATGTAACGGCGACTGTCCAAATTACCGACTATGCGAACAAGAGGTGACCTCGATGTGTACCTAATGGCACCCTTCATACCGTCACTCCAGGTCCAGGGCCCGTATGACGATGCCGAATGCAAGCTAGCAATGGCCCTTCTATTCTGTGCCTCCCCACACGGATACGGCCATCATGGTGCTGCACACAGGACCGGAATGAATTCGTCTGAGGAAACGACATGATCCCTCATCTGCGTCCATGCTCTTCGTTGAACTCACCACTTTAGACGCGCTTGTCTCTGATGCAGCGTCAAAGGAAGCCGCAGCAATGGCCGCTGGTCTGAAAGTGCATGGTGCTGCAGACGTCGTCGCAATATCTGTGCTGACACTTGTCGTCCTACAAACGACCCAAGTTCTTGACTCAAGGTACATGATTTGGCTGTACGATAGCCCCAATGTAGTATGGATAACATGTCTGTCCTCTCAGGCATTATTGACCTTTGGACGCTGAGAGCCCGCACAGCGTACTGTATGACTCTCCGGGACCCATAGATTCCATATTTTTTGTGACAATCATGGGATGTGGAAAAAGTGAGCAGCAAAATATAGAAGAACGATAAACCACATTCCCGGTACACCACGATTCTCCCGAGATCAAATATAACCATTTGCATAGTCCAGCATGTTGTACCTTACATATAAATTTCGCATTTGTTGCATTCCGCTTTCATGGTGTAGCAATTGTAATGGCTAGCAGTGTATTTCGTGTTTCCATCTGTAGGCATTGTGTACATTTCAAATTTTTTCAAGTGTTATGTTTGATTTCCTCTTATACTTCCTGATATTATCTACTAGTCTAACTCGGAATATTGCGTTTTTTCTGTAGAGCAGTGAATTAGCGTTATACTCAGATACTTCTCCAATGTTAGCTTCCAGTATAAATTCACAAAGCAACTCGTTTTATAATAAATACCCTATTTTCTAGAATCATCTCTAGAAATCATGCGGAGCATTGTGTGTTTTATGCTTTTTGTACTTAATTTTCAGTTCGTGTCCTGTGATTTCGTGAGTAGGTCTTTCTCGCAGGAAGTATTTTCGAGCTTAAATATACAAATGCTACTGATGTGGATCATAGAGAATTCTCCGGTTCTTCAATAGTATGCCACGCCTGCTTTTTTTTTTCTTTTTCCTTTTTTCCCTTTTCTTTTCCTTACTTTTGCAGTTGCATAACAAGCAGAGAGAGTATTCGTGACCGCTGGCCACTACGGAAACGGAAATTGCAGATGAGGTTCGCGGTGAGTGGCAGAATAACATCCAAGAATCCTACGCCACGCCCACTCCCCTCTTTCATCATTCTCGCATTTGGCCCGTTGTCACGCTGCCATCGTTGAACGTTGTTGCGATCGACCAAATACGCGAACTCGAACTAAACCATCCTTAGCAGTGGAGGAACCATATTAAAACGATAAATGCAAGATTTAATCGCGACTCAGGTCACGTGCGCCGATTCCATTGAATAAATCAGTCTCGTAAATTTTCATTCGCGTTATGAAAATCATTTTGCGGTTTCACAGGCGCATCATTAGTACATTTCTAACTCAAAATTTCCCACAACACACGCCTTACCTAATTTTATTGTAAAATGTGTTCTTGAATAAGCTTGTTTAACGATTGTTCTGTTTACAGTGCCCTACGTTGTCCCCCGCCAAGATGGCCCAAAAATCGAGGGTACGAATTCTAGGTACGAGATCGGAGACTTAGTGGATGTGAATTGTACGTCAGCACCTGCACGCAGTCCTGCCATCTTAAAATGGCATATCAACGACAAAGAGGTAAGACAGTTACCAAAGTGAAATACTTTCTGGATTATCACGTTAGCACTTTGCTGCCAAGGATGTAAGAGATTCCTCTGAAGCTTTGTACTGTCTAGACGTTGTACATCCGTATGAGTCCGTGCAAAAGTCAGAAGTACTGAGGCCCGAGTACTGAAGAATCAAGAAAAATGCTTCGTTTGGAGACTTCAGTAATCTTGCTCTCTTGTGTATTCTTAATTTAATAATTGTGTCATTTACATTTTTTTATCTCTATTTTCTCTTTCAATTATCTGTGTGGCTTTGCATTTCTTCCAGTTGTTGTACAAAGCAAATATGATTCAGTTTCAAAACAATGTTCTTATTAGGTGAAAGAAATAAAAAGTCCTTATGTTAAGTCCAATGACGATAATATGGCACAACGTAAAACATAAGTACATAATCTTTTAAAATGTTGACCCGGTTTTCAGTGGCTTACAGCCACGTTTCTCAAAACAACGAAGGACCGTATATTAAAAAGATTAACGAAGGACCGTATATTCAACTGGAAAAAGACCCCACAGATGCGAACCTGAGCAAGATTAAAAAAGCGGTTAAGTCAAACATCTGTTTCAGCGACCATCAAAAGAAAACCTTAATCCCTTCGATTACAAACTGTGCACGGATTTACGCGCTTCCTAAAATTCATAAAACTGATATTATTTTCCGGCCAATCGTTTCAAACATTGGTACACCGGCTTACCCATTAGCCAAATGTTTAGCTGAAACATTCGCCCCCTTTCTACATAACACTCACACGGTCAAAAATTCATTGGAGTTCGTCCAGAAGTTAAACCAAGCCCCCTTTAACAACAATTGTACCATGGTCTCCTTTGACGTCCAGTCTCTGTTTACTAATGTCCCTGTAAAAAAATCCATACTTTGTCTTAGGCGCAGACTACACGAGTTTCATTTTTCGTCCATTGAAATCCAAAACTTAGTTTCTCTAACTGAAACGTGTCTTGACCAAACAACTTTTACCTTCCAGGGCAAAATTTTCAAGCAAATCGATGGTTTGGCAATGGGAAATCCATTATCACCTATTCTGGCGGATATCTTCAAGCACTATTTCGAGGAACGACTTTTCCGGGAAATTCAATTTGATTTCTGTGTGAGGTATGTGGATGATGTATTCGTGCTTTTCATTGGTGACGAGGGGGATTTGAACCAAGTGCTTTACAAACTTAATCCTGTTGATGGGAACATCCAATTTTCATTGGAGATTGAAAAGGATGGATGCCTCCCTGTTCCAGATGTGCTCATCAGAAAAACTGATACAAGGTTGAAAACTTCTGTTTTTCGTAAATCCAATTCGATATCACTCCCACCCCATGCACCCTCGTGCCATCCTTTGAAACAAAAACTCGCTGCTTTTAAAACCTTTGTGTTTCGC
>JJRW01S0002635.1:41531-52036 GCA_001188405.1 Loxosceles reclusa
CCTTAGTATGTATCATATATTATTCGTTCAAAGACAGGGATTGTCTGCCTTTACACATTTGCATTTACCGTAGTATATAACAATAATCCCGATGCAGACATAGTGAAGTTTTAAATTACTTCGCAAAAGCAAGAACTATAACTAAAAAGTAAACTATAAAATAGGGGTCGTCAAAGCTTGCAGGAAATAAAGCTATTTACTCGATTTGAAAATATATGGTGAGCTACGTGCCGTGAATTCAAAAACGGCACATGAAATTTATCACAGAGGAAGAGGGGGACGCTCGAAAACGGAAAGCGTATACACTAGTATCTGCATTTATTTTTCCAAAACTACAACATTGTTGATATAATTATAATAATAATAAAACTTATCGCATTCAACAGGATCAACTTGCGTTTGTGAGAAGGATAACACTCGTTTTCACCAATAAGTTTTTTTTCTATATTAGGGAAATAGTAAGTCACCGCCATTCGAATACAATTTTATCCAACTGTTCGTCTATGAGACTGTCACTATGGTTTTGTTCTTTATCATTTTATCTCCGAGAAAATAGTCTCACACAGGTATGTGGAACTGAAGAATGCATTCATTCGCAAAGCAACATGAACTAAAACATGATATTTTCCTTCAACACTAGTTGACAATTAAGTTTTGCGTTTGGGAGAACATGACAAATTTTTTTACAATGCTATGGGCTCCATTTCTACTGCATCAAATCCATCTTCATCAAAATGCTGCGTAGCACAAGTCAAAAGCTCTAGACAGTCAATCTCAATAACGTTAGATGCAATTAATTGGGCCAAAATCCAAACATTCGTGAGATCTTAAAAGAGTTTCCCACATTATTTTCTCAAACTTGAAATAATTTCAACATGGTTTTTTTACTTTATTAAATGGTTACAATATCGCTCTTTGTCCAGCTTTCAAACTGGTAAAGAATTTGATATTACCTCGACCAAGGTTTTGTTCCTACAACTCAATCTTTTTGGAAAATGGTGTCTGCAAGAAAAACGAAATTCTTCACCCAGCTTAAATATCCCAACTTATGAAAACGTTCACCGCGTTCCATTAATGCAGGAAGCAGTTCATTAAAACTTTTCAAAATTGGTCCTCTACTCAGCCACCGGACCTTATTGTTGAAGCTCCCTATACTGACAGTTCAGTTCATCAGCCAGTGATCTAAATAAACATGTAGCGGTCACTCCGTCGCTACAACGGAAACAATGGTTTTCACAGTAAACACGGAATGTGTGGCAGTCAAATGGCAACGCTTCTATGGAAATGAAGTTTTCCACAACAAAACATTGACGTTCGAGATTCAGAACGGGGATTCGGTTACTTTTTGCTGTAACGTACGGACGTGCTTTTCGTGTCTGCTACTGTGCAATCATTAATTTGGAACGTCCATGTACAATACTGTCAATGAACCTTCTATGCCAATAAACCAATCTATCTTATTATCAATAATTTAATCTAATAATTATCTATCTAACTATTAACATCTAATTATCAATAATTATAGGTCAGTAATAAATCTGTGCCTTCTTGTGATGTCTGCTTGAAATATGAAATTGTGAAATTAGTTATTTTTGATAAAATTTCTGCCCATGTAAGGTTTGAAAGTTTCACATTAACTATACAAAACACGAGCCGCATGCCACATACACATCGACAGGCGGCAAACGCTTCTGTAGAGCCTCTACTCCCGCTTGGTTTAGGTTTTACCATAAGTTTCATAACGTCATTTATTTTCCAAAACTTTCCTCATCATTCTCGTTGGAGGATAATACAGTGGTGAGAAATGGATGGATGGACGAAAGCTGCCGTTCTTCCAGCATAAAGCTATGAGCCCCTCATCAACCATAGCAGAAGAGACATCTGTTGTAAAACTTACCATTCTAAATAAATAAATCTAATTGATCTCAGCAGGTATATTTACCCAATTGCATACATAATTAGAATTAACATTGATATCAAAGCACTGTTATAATGTACGAAGATATGCATTTTAAAATTGTTTGTAAGACATTGCGAAAAAAATGTCCGTATTGTTCGCAATACCTTTGCACAAAGAAAGCATCATGATAAAGGAGATCGCGCGCATGCATTCTTTCTCGCTCTCTCGATGAGAAATAGCGACGAAGAGCGTGAGGAAAGTTGTGGAATGTTAAATTTATTTTTTTCCAGTAGATTACAATTACCTGTATTATTATTGGCAAGCTTATATGAGAATTGGAGGCACAAGCAGTTTCTTCTTTTTTCGAGGTACTGTATATTGAAGGTCTCAAGGAGCACTGAGGTCGGAAAATCGCCGACGTATTCGCCTTTAATTTTGCAATATACACATTTTAGGAAGCGTTTCTGAACTAATGTCAGATGGTGAGGATTCCGTATGAGACAGCAATATTCCGCCTGACAAGCGCATTGAAAAAACGTAAGAGAATAGTAACAACTGTAAAATCACTTGAACATCGGACAAGGAAACAGATCTTCTAATTTGCAGAAAGCACTATAAATTTCATGTGTCCGGAGAATGACAAGCGAGAATCGAATTTAATACCCAAATCAGATATGGTCGTCACGTTTTGCAAACATTGGTGATACATCAAATAATCATGAGTGATGAAATTGGATCTCTTGATATATGACATTTTGTAGCATTTGTTGGTATCTTGTTTTGTTCCGACCATTCTAATAATGCATTAATATCTTCCTGCATCTCTTCACAATCATGTAGAGTGGAAATGGCTTTGTAAATTTTTAGATCATCCACATAAAGAATTTTACAAACAGAATTTTTTCTTTGAAGAAATAAGTGCTTTTAACACAGAAAGTATGCCCTATATAGTAGCATGACATTTAACAGCAATTAGCATAACAGAAATTCTTTTTTCTTCATAAAATCACTAAAAATTGTTCCAACGAAGACGACCCAATGAGTAGTAACTACAATACGTGTAAGATTATGAAATTCGAAAAGAATTCATTCGCCTGATGAAAGCCGTAGCTGACGGTCGAAACGTCGCGAGTCATCATCGTGATACCGACCAGTGACCGACCTCCATTTAAAATGTATAAGATTATCAAGCTGAAATGATAAGTAATTACAACTATTCAAATGCATTTCAGTTGCAAATTAACTTAATTTCTCTCATAGACTCAACTCGGTGCATCACTGTGTTGGCAGAAAGCCGCATAGATCTGATGGCTCTGATGTCAGGGATATCATCACCTGACATTTATTTTTTAAGTTTGCAAATAATGTATCAGGTACTTCTAAACAAGCCTCTTTCATAATCTCGCTTTCCTTGTATGATTCCTTCTTTGGAGCAATTGTCTCTGAGACACGGTACTCCGTCTCTGCCTATGATATCTCAGTTGCTGCTTTGTTCTCTCCTTCCGGTTTCGAAAGAATAATTGCTGTCCACTCAACTGTCTCAATGTTTTTCTTCTTATGGTAGAATATCTAAGAAAAGACTCTCTAACTTCCAAATGAACAGATTTGTAGTACCGTCATATGTTCCCTTCTTTCGTGCTGACACATTTGCGTTGCAAAACACTCGCACTATAATCTTTAATATTGCAAAAAAAAACTTGTCTTTTTGTCGACGCCGGGCTTCGAACCAATGGATCTGTCATCTTCAGAGCTCCAAAGCGACTTCTTTAACTGATTAAGCTACGCCGACCCTTGTTTGTGGAAGCTTATTTCGAAGTCATTGGTCGGTGGGCATTAAACCCTCCCCCACTTGAAAGAGAGGTCAAGGTATCGACCTGACCTCGAGTGGTGGACCTAACGGTTTGGTCCTTGACCAATAATGTGCGTCGTTAAGTTTCGGTGCCATTTAGTATAGAACGTCAACCTATCCTAATAGAAGCGGGGTTGACATAATAGCACCGTTTTTCAGAACACAAAGGGCAGTCAATACTATATTTAGTAGGGGACCGAGAGTCTGGAACGGTCTGTCTTCCTTTATTAAGGATGTTGACATTTTGGGACTTTTCAAGAAAAGAGTAAAACTGGTTAATTCATCAAATTTAGAATTTTTTTTTGTTTCACATCTTTTCATCTTATGTATTTTTAGTAGGGTTAATTAAAGTACTGTTCTTATGTTCTTTTTTTCTCATGTTCAGGGTGTCTCGGGTGTTGGGACTCACTAGCAAACCCATCCCGAGACTCCCCCAGATTATATATAAATGCACTATTATTAAGATGTGATGTTTGTTTTTCTGGAAAATAAATTATGATTATTATGATTTGTAAAAAAAAAGTGTCTTTTTGTGGACCCCGGGATTCGAATCAACGGATCTGTCATTTCCGGAGCTCCAGATTGACAGCTTTAACCGATTAAGCTACGCAGATCCTGGTTTGTGGAAGCTAATTTCGAAGACATTTGTGGGTGAACATTACAATATCTATAAAGAAATAATTCTGTTCCGATTTCAAAAAAGAACTAGAGGTTTTCTGATTTTTGCTTACCATTCTCATAATGCTTTCCCGAGATATAAAACTTTGCTGATACAAACAACTTCGAGAGAAAGCTTACTTGAGGAGCACACCCACGAAAAATCAAGAAACTAATCGCTTTCTACTGCATCTACTGCTATCCGTACTACTGCTTGCAGTACTGCTGCTATCTCCTGCATCTCTTGCATCTACTGCATCTACTCCGTAGAAGACAAGCTGTCTCCCAGGGTGACGTCATTTGCAAAGTAGTGTCAACATCATTTTGTCTAAGAACAGTGACGCATGTACCCCCAATCTCCAAGAGATGATATGTGGTGTGTATAGGTGAGAATGGGAATTTCGGAATTTCTCTTTCTCCAGCTACTGTGTAAAAATTGTGCAGTCGTTGGGGCGGCAAAGGCAAATCAAGTCCGAAAGACCTATTCTCTGCCTCCCCGGGAAACAAAGAACAATGTATTTTGTATATGAATATATGATATAGATTCCCGAAATAAATTATTTATTATTTATTAGTATTTATTATTTAACCTGTCAACATACTGAAAATGCCATAACTTCTCGATGAGCTTAGTCGCGCTCCTTTGAACTCTTCCCAGATATTCAATTACCTTAACGAAGTACGGTGACCAAAACTGCACGGCATATTCCAGATGTGGCGCACTAGCGTTCTATACAACGGGAGAAAAACTTCTCTCTTATGGTACGTCAAATGGCTTTTTGAAAACTCTATAACGATCTGTTAGCTTTTTTCACAACTGTGATGCACTGATTTGCATATTTAAGATCTTTAGTTACCAGGTCTTCATACAGTTGACCGCCGTTAGCTCTCTTTCTTCTGTCTGGTAACTAAATTCCTTATTTTTACTTCCGAAATGCATCACCCTGCGTTTCTCAACATTAAATACCATAGCCCACGTTTCCACCCATTTCGCCAGCTTATCTATATCGTTTTGGAGTTCCCGGACTTTAGCTTCTTTGTTTACAATTCGTACGACTTTAGCGCCATCCGCAAATTTGCTATCAAATGAACCGACTCCCTCCTCTAAGTCCTTCACGTGCACCATAAAAAGGAGGTGTCCCCAAATAGAGCCTTGAGGAACTCCACTCACAACATTTTCCCAATCTGAGTAAATTACATTTACTACAACCCGCTGCTTTCGATTCGTTAATCAATTACTTAACCATCTCAGTAACTTACAACCCACAAAGACAATTTTCATCAATTTGTCCATTAATTTGCTGTGATATTAAGTGCTGCCTCGTTTGTGTGTGATACGTTTGAAGTATAGCCATAGTCTCTAATGTCGGCATGAGTTCGGAAAAAGATTGGGTTACTACCCCAACACCCATTACGGGGCTATGGGAGTCAAGGGGTGTTAAGGGTGGGGTTGCCACGAAGTGGCCGGCACACTCGGTCGAAGTAGGCGATTTACAAGGAGGGAACACGTGCAGAAGTAGCCAAAGTGGTCGTATGAGGCGAGTGATTGGGGTGGACAAAACTCATTACAAAAATCCAGACAAATTACATCGACACACTTTTTGTTATCAAGTTCTATTGTAACAAGTTCATAAAATTGCAAAAGCTTTGTGACACAAGACATTTTATTCCTAAACCCGTGTTGAGAATTTTGGATGGGGGACTTATATTCTAAAAAGGCCATTTGTTGTCGTTTAATTATTGCCTCAGCAATCTTTCCTATAACTAAAGTCAGGCTTATTGGACGATAAGTCCCTGCTATTTGTCTGTCACCTCCTTTACAAATAGTTGCTACATTTGCTAATTTCAATTCCTTAGAAATTATACTTGTCTCAAACGACCTAGTAAAGATCTTTTGTAATTCTTCTGGAAGGAAATCAGCCGCTACAATTAGCAATCCAGGGTAAATTTCATCAGAACCTGGCGCTTTTGTACTTTTAGTTTTACACAGTTATTTGTGAATCTCATCTTTGTCCTGAATTATATCATTCGTCTGCCCAGACACTAAGCCAATTTCAACTTCGAGTTAAGATGTTAGTTGTAGTGGTAATTCTCGCGGACTCCTACTGGTAGTTTGGTCACATTGTGGATTGTTTTTTTTTCTCTTAAGTGAATTAAACTGTTACTTACTTTGTAGTTTTGTTGCTTATGTGTGCGGAATTGTTCTGCTTTTGTTGTGGTTGTGCAGAGAGTTAAATTAGTCAATTTGATTATCGGCGCCTTGAAACGCAAATAGTCCTTCAGTTATTTTTTTATTTTGTTTTTTGTTTATTTTAGTCGGCTTTATTTCTGCTATAAATCTTTGTATAAGAGGTTATTAAATTTTTCTTTTCAAGTGTTGAGTAAAAGATTTTGAGTGTGTGTGTATCGCAGCAGCAAACTGTAAGTGTATTTTATTCTTGTTTGTGATTCGACGCATCCGTATAAATTCAATTTTTTCAATTCATTTAACGCCCATTAAGTTGTGGCAGAAGTTTTTAAAAATTCACATTTCAGGTAGCGATAAACGCGTGAGAATTCCAAGGTTCGTTTTCCTTTTTACCATATGCAAATTTTCTAGCAACCAAAAAAAAAACTTTGAGAAGTGGAAAAGGAAGGTAAACTTTGAAACATCTTATGGATGCGTATTCAACACAGAAGAAACTCTTATTTTACCCTCTTTTCGGCTGCGATTCGTATTCGAATCACGCAAGAGCAGATACATATATAGGATTACCCAGTGCACATACACGCGTTTTTGTTGTTGTTGTTTTTTATTTCACTGGATGGCATGCGAAAATGGTTTCCAGCCGAGACTTCGGAATAAAAGAAAATTTCTCATTTCTTTCCCTTTATTTACCACGAGAGTTCCAACAACGTATCAGTGTTTTACTGAATAAGGTAAAGGAACGAGCCATGGTCGTCGTGGAGAAACGTTGTAGACCTTCTCCGTTCCACATTATATAAAGTGGGAAGTCTCTAAGGTATATTTCACGACGTCATATGTTTTTGAATTTAGATGGTTTGTGAATGACATTTCAAACGCAAATATTTATCGAAGAAAAGTACCTATGGTGTAGCGACACGTTGAATAGCTTGTTCTACATAAAGCATATAACTGAACAGATGCCTTTGTAACATATTTTAAAAGACAATGTAATTAATGCCATTCTATGTCCAACATGTTCATGCTACAAACTCTATTTATTCTGAAACTATTATCTCTGAAAATTGACAAGAAGTTTCAGTTTTCAAATATCGGTATGAAAGACGCTGCCAAAAAGCTAGAATAGACATAAGTTTAAAAAATATTGTTTTTTGAGGTCATTAGAAATTCTCCCTTAAACGAAACTGAAATATGTGAAAGGAAAATAACCGAGCATATAGATTTATGCAAAGATATTGTTTTCAAAAATACTTTGGAGATGTACCATGTCACCTACAAAAATACAACTTCTGTATGTTCAATTGACTCTAATACAAATTCCAGAATCACCGCACAGCTTAATTAAAAACTGATAACACGAATATGTTCATTCGTAAAACTCCTTCATTAGAAACTACATATCAGTGGAAGGCCATGACTAAAAAAAGTGCATGTAATATAAATGTCAAACCTGAGAATTTTAGTAGTAAGACATACGTATCATGTCTCGGTAGGCAAGTGTTCTGACCATTAATCTACACTCGCTATACATAAAATTACATATTATTTTCACACGTTGTGAGGAGCAACTTGCACATTCATCCACTTCGGAGGTCACAGATGAGGGAACAGGCCTGATTTAGAGCGTTGAATTATAATTACCTAGTTTCTATGAAGTTCCAGCGCTACTTGTAAAAGTGTGATACGATCACATTCGTGACTCTGAAGGCAAAAAATTAAAAACACAAGTACTCGCGTGGATCATGAATTTATATAATATCTACATCTGCTGTGAGGAGAGGGTAGGGAACCTCCAAATCCACAGCCCGCATAAAAAAAGAAAAACGAAGACTTGATTCTATACCGCAATACAACTTGTAATGTCCACTCACGAATAACTTCAAATAAACTACACAGTTACCACGTTGGCGTAGCCTAACCGGTAAAGCTGTCACTCTAGTGATGACAGATCTGTTGGTTCGAAACCCGGCGTCGACATGAGTAAATTTTTTCTTTACAAATGGCGCCCAAATTTAGCGACTCACATTAAAGCCCAAGGACCCAACCGTTAGGTGCACCACTCGAAGTCAGGCCGCTATTCTGACCTCTCTTTCATGTGGGGAGGATGCAATGTCCAACCACAAATGACTTTAATGTAAGCTACTCAGTTACCCCGTCAACGTAGCTTAACCGGTAAAGCGGTCACTCTAGAGATGACAGATCCGTTGGTTCGAATACCGGACATAAGTTTTTTTTCACAAACTTCCTCAATACACAGACAAATGCACAGTGCAAAGCCTGTCTAAAGAATTCTCCAGAAATCGCATCTTTCCAAGACTGCGAGAGTTTTGACTCAGTAGTTGCAGGATTGAATTTTACGATCCCCTCCCCTCTAACTCCTGAAACAATTGCACTTATCACTCCGCTGCACTGTAGATGCATGAAATTATTCAATATGTATATTTATTACCGTAGGGGAGCCACTCAAATGCTCTTCTCCCCCTGAAATTTCAGGGGTCAAGGCACAAACCCCACCTTGATTGGCGGATCGTTAGGACCTGGGGTTTTTAAATTTCGAGCACCATAGCAGTATCCGACTCTGTCAGCAGTAAAATTCGAACCCACATTCCCTGTCTCAAGTGGCAACTTCTCTATCGATTAAGTTACATTTCCCTGCAGGAAACCATTGGATACTTGTATGTCTGGTGGGAGGACAGTCCCTATCACAGGATGTTTTCCCAGGATTTTCGTACATTCTGTGAAGCTTATCTCTGTGTGTGACGACAATCCGAGACGAAAACATTCTGTTTGTTCCCACAGCTCTGTTCATTAAAAGACTCGCCCTTTGTACTCCTTGTACCTTTGATGTATCCATTCCGAGAAGTAATAAGTCATTTTTTAATATCCTGAGTAGCGTAAAGTATATAGTACTAATTCATAAATTATTGTAATAAACCAACACAGCCTACTACGACTGCTTTGCGAATAACGTTGGTTTTCCCGTATTTTTGTATAATTTCGATGGCTGAATAAGTTTTATGTAGTAAAAGGATATTTCAGGCTCTTGAATAAAAACGGAACCTCGTTTTAAATGAAAGTTGTTTGTAAAATATTTCTTATTGTGTCAAACTATGAACTGAACTTGTTGATTTTTTAAGATATTATGTCAACTTTGTTAATGAGTTTTTACACTTTAACCGAACTTATTTTGAATATGTTGCCCCGTTTCTTCTAACTCATTTCAAGCCGTTATGACTGAGTTTAGTTTAAAATAAACGAAATTATCCTATTTGGTTGAGCCCTATGTCAAATAGTATTATTTTCTATCGCTATACTGAGTATCATCAAAACATCCTATCCGAGCTAATTAAGACGAGAGAATACCTTGATCATTGGGAGTACTTTGATGGTAATGATTTGTTTTCATTTTACTCGGCTACTTAATCATCAGTGCAACAATTAATGCTTCTCCAATAAATAGATTAGACAAAATCTGTCTCTCTTATTAGTCTTTGAAGCTGCATTCCTCACCCTTCATGCATAATTATCTCTTTAGTCGTTTAATAACATAATAATTTCCCGTTTGTGGAAATTTCACTGATGTTTCTCTCTGGGAAGATCTGAAAGTTTATGTCTATTTATTATAACGTTCTCTGTACTTTGCCACTCATGAGTAACGACCTTGTACCTGGACTTCCAATTAATGCTGTAGGATTAATTACTTAAGTTATACTGAATAACCATTGTTATACGTATTGGGGTAAGTAAATGCAATTCGTTGCTCACTAACAAGCGAGTAACTACTGACTGCTGCAGCCAGGATTGGGCTAGATAAATTTTTCACACTTTATTCTAATGCAATTTGCTCCTATAGCCTAGATTCCGCCTAAAACTTCGTAAAAAGGAAGAGCTAACCAGAGAAAGGTTTATGAAAA
>JJRW01S0002636.1:51585-63743 GCA_001188405.1 Loxosceles reclusa
TAGCAGTTACAAAAAATAATAAATTTAACTGCAATCACAGTAGTAAATACAATCTACAAATAATAAATTGGACGTGAAGAAAATATATTGTTCACCTGCTGAATTCTTTCCCATTTCCCATATTTTGTTTTTCTATGTCTTTTACCCATCCAGTTTTATTCAAATATATAACTAGGCGAGATGAAACGATATAGCTTATGATAGACCAGAACTCATTCCTCACTCTTCGAACCCTCCACCATCAAAGATTTAGACAATAAGTTGCTCTGATACTCGTCAGCGTAGCTTAACTGGGAAAGCTGTCGCTCTGGCTCTGACAGATCCGATCCGGGGTACAATTCATGTACTTTGGCTCTAACCCAATAGAACTAAATGTATAGGTAAAAGAGTACCAACAATAGTATATTAATGAAAATTTACAAGTAGACCTATGCATCAAGGTGTATTGCAAGTACAAATAATCAAATGTGTGTTATAATCATTAAATAAGTTAAAACAAAGTTATATTCACAAAACTAAAAGCATTAATAGAAGGTAAATTCTAAAAACAATAACGAATAAAGGCTAGCTAAAAACATATTCTCCAAGATATTTACGCATACGAATTCAGCTTTAACAATAAATCATTGCGCAGAAAGAGAAATGCGGTTTGTACAAGATATAAAGATCGGCGAAATAAAACTTTTTATAGTGGCCCAAACAACTCAATCATAGCAACATTTCATCCAACTAGAAGAGACACACATTCATTAACTCACAAAATATATTTCTTTCTGCATATAATCAACTAACTTGTTCTAATCAATCAAATAACGTTTCGTGCGGCAAATCTTTATTTCAAACTTTCTGTATTGGCTTCGAAAGCTTTTGCAAAAGAGACCCCACCTGTGTTGCAAAATTAGTAAAACAATGATACATTTTTAAAAGATGACGGTAGAATTTTGATCAATGAATAGTTACTGTGCTTGTGATTCGTGCACATTGCGAAACCTAATCACATGGGTGAAACGTGGGATACATTTAATGTACATAATGTTTCGCGAGTGTGCAACTATCCTCCAACATCTTAAAAACAATTTTTGTATTAATATTATCAACACTTAATTGTTGATCATGATTCATACACACAGTATAAAATAAGCAGGGAACCACCAACTAAACGACCTTTTTTTTGTGAGAGTATCATGCTAATATATCTGGCTTAAACGCTTAAGCAATTTAGAGACATGCCGACAAGTTAAACAGACGAACAGATGCAATATACACTGCTGGCCATTAAAAATCGCATTTCTTGTGTGCTCATATTACTGCGTAGTCATGAAGGGAGCAACAAATACTAGATTAGCATGACAGGTACAACATGACGGGATATGCAAATGATCACCCTTTCAACACTACTTGCAAAGGAGGTAGGAGTAACGTCACCCGCAAGTCTGTATAAAAATGAAGATTGTAAAGCGAGTTTCTCACACGGAAATCGGATTCGCACGTTGGTAGCTTACGCAAAGTTCTTGTTATGCCTCGTGTACAAAGGACTAGTAGGACGACTACTCGCAAGTGTCCGAATTTGATCGCGGTAGGATCGAGGCCTACCGGGACTGTAGTTTATCATTTGGCGATATTGCTGCTGGCGCTGATTGAGATTCCGTGGATCTCACGAGAGTTTGGAATCGATAATTCCATGAAAACCATCAGAACGCCGTGTGGGATCTCAGTGGACCCCTCTAACTACCACCCAAGAGGACAGAGACATGTTGTTTGCACGGCCTTGCGGGATACTATAGCCACGTCACATACCCTAAGTCAGGAACTTGGAACGTTTGGTGGACTGCATGTGTTAGAACCCACCGTGCGACGACGTCTTCAGAACCACGGGCAGTCAGTACAGCGACCATTGTTACGACATTCCTTGACGCTGCGATAGAGGCAGGAGCGTCTACAGTGACGCATTCAATGATGGACATGGACGCAGAAGTGCGTCATGTCGTCTTTTCAGACGGAGCCCGGTTCTGCGCACATAATCATGATGGCTGCATCCGTGTGTGGAGCCACAGAAGGGAACGACCAGTGACAACTTGCATTCGTTGTCTTCATACGGGCTCAGCAAATGGAATGATGGTATGGGGTGCCATTAAGTTTACTCCCCAGTCACCGCTTGTTCGCATAGCCAGTAATTTGGGCAGCCGCAGGGAAATTTGTGATGTGTTAATGTCCATTACTGTGCCCTATCCTTGAAACCTCCGCCACGATACCTTTCAACGGGACAATGCACCACAGCACGTTGCTCATGCTGTCCTGACCACCCTCGATACCGACTGTTGCCTGCCCAGCACGTGCTCAAGATCTTTCACCAATTGAGAACATTTAGTTAATGGCTGCAGAGAGACTGGCAGGCTACCACTCACCATTTGATGCGATTGATGGACGATGAACTCTGTCATAGAACTAGAGCCGCATGGAATGCTGTATCCGCATTTGCCATCCAAGCTCTGTACGATTCGATGCCCACTGGAATTAGATATGTTATTGCTGGCAGAGGCGTCTGGTCTAGGTGCTGATTTCTGCATGCTCTGTACCTCAAAATCATTTGTAAATTTAACCATGTCTCCTCCTGCTCCTATCATACTGCATGTGTACAATAGATATGATTCCGATATTTGCTTTCTTCTTCGTGTAGCATTTTTAATGTTCAATAGTGTAATTACTGTGCTAGATTTTGACAGTTGCAGGAGACGTCACTTTTCAGCACATCCAGTGGTAGTTCCAGCTCTCCGATTCTTTATGAAGCATGGAATGTTAAGGCACACAAACACAAGTTTTTATTCTGATTCACCATGCAGGGAGATCTTGGCTTTTCTGAATATGAAACTATGTTTGTTGTGTTGGGCGGTGATGATCCGGTAGATCGACCTGGATGACGGTCAATCATCATGTTTTTGAAACAATCCTGAACTTTTTCACATTGTGACATGGTACAATGTCTTGTTGAAAGATTCCTTCAGGGAAACAGTATCGATAAATACACTTTCTAAGCCACAATATTTAGGTAAGTGTATCTGTCAAAGTGTTCATTGTTACTGGATCCGAATACATATTTTCAAAATATTTTCCTTAGATGATCAATCTATATTAGGGATTATCAAGTTAGCATTCCTAGATGACGAAGTATCTTTTCTAGATCATTAAGTATTCCGAGATAATGAAGTATTTCTAGGTCATTAAGTATTCCTAGATCATAAAGTATCATTCCTAGATCATAAAGTATCATTCCTCGATCATCTAGTAAGAGCTCATGTTCCACGTTCCATAGTGCATAAGATTTATTGGATGAACGTAAAACACTAACGCATCACATGCATATGGTGAAAGGAAAAACGGAATTTGTCTATCATAATATGTTCCCTCATCTATGGCCCAATGGTAAACTAACTTGCGACGAAATGGTACAAACTACGAACGTGCCGATCCTAGTTTCATACATTGGGTTGGAACAAATTTACGTAGCGTTTTCGTGATAGATTGCGCTGGGACAGTGAATTCGCACACGCGGAATTGCGGAAACGTTAGCAGCGCCAGTGAATTGGAAAGGCGACATTTCATCGTGTTGATTTGTGCAATATGTACGTGTGTCGGTAAATGTCTTGTGGTTATACGTCAAAACATAGAAATGGAGGGCGGAAAAGTGCATTTTCGTAATGTGTGATACTTTTTTATTTCCGGAAAGAGGGAAAATACTGCAGAAGCTGCGGAAAAGATGTGTCGTGTATGGAGACGATGCCGTGGTTGCAAGTGGTTCGCTTGGTTAAGTGTGGATATTTTGATCTAGAAGACGAAGAACGTTCCGACCAACCAGCAGTCGTTGAGAATGACCAAGTATTGACCCTATTTATAATAGCTCACGTCATACGTCACGGGACATAGCTGAGATACCTCACATATCTCATACGAGTGTCTTATGGCATTTACAGTAACTCGGACACGCGAATCGCTACGATGTTGAGTGTCTCACGATTTAACAGAAGGAAATCAACTCGATCGTATTTCCATCAGTTATTCGCTGCTGAAACGTAACGACATTGGCCAGTTTTGCAGCGAGTGTTCACGGGTAATAAACAATGGATAGTGTATGATAATGTGAAAGAAAAATCTCCTGGGGAAAATCAAATGATCTACCGTAAACGACTTCAAAACCCGGCTGACATCTGAAAATGCTATGCTGTGTATTCGGTGGAACCAGAAAGGCATTATGCATTATGTGTTCTTACCACATAACTAACCCGCCGCGGGGAGCGGCGTGACCGGGTCAACCCACCCTTGAGGGTGTCCGACGACTGCCTCCGCCCCGATGCGACGACGGATATTAATATCAGTACTAGCTCTGTCGGCTGTTCTGCTCCGGCGTTCAGTCGGTTGGGTGAACCTGGTACCGAATTCTGCGGTTGTTGCTTATGGTGCCTCTACCTCTGAGCGTGCAGCGGCTGGGCCGCGCTAATACCCTCCTAGAGAGGCGTGGTGGCGGTGACTGGCCCGAAAGGGCCATGTCTAAAACAGAAGTATCTTACCACATAACTAAACGGCAATAGATGAAAAGCGTCCGGAATTGACTAATCGGAAGGGTGTCATCTTCCACCAGACATGTTTCTTGGCAGACAAAGCAGAAATGGGTGGACTTGGCTGAAATGTTCTGCATCATATTCCCTATATACTGGACCTTGCACCGTTCGATTTTCACCTATTCCAGTCACTACAGCATTCTCTTAAGAAGAAAAAATTCATTACCTTCGAAGCCTGTAAAAATCACCTGCCCCAGGTCGTCCCTCAGAAAAATGACAAATTCTGGAAAGACTGAATCATGCATCTTCATCAAAGATTGCGAAAATTTGTGAAACAACATGGCGCGTATGTTGCTGAATAAATGTATATAAAATGCCGTATATCTATAAATTGCATTTGATATTTACTTACAAAACACTACGAACTTTTGCCCCAACCCAATATGTGTTTCTTGATCGTGACACGTGTCCGTCCGTTTGCATAATGCATTGGTGGTACAATGTTTTGGCCCGAGAGTGTGTAAAATACCTGTATTTATAGTTAGAATTTATATGGCTAGTGGATATTGAAGGACAATATTATATCGTACGTACCTCATCTGGTAAATAATACATGCAGTCTATGAGGTCGTCTGCAACGCCCATTCCATCTTCTGAAAAATTTAAAAGAAAATGTTTAGAAGAAGCAAACCTACAGGAAGTAGATCACTTTAAACAATAGAAAATTATAATGTGCAATTAATTAAAAGGGGAGAGTGAATTTTAATGTACTTAAAAAAATTTTTTTGAAGAAAATGGTAGTAGAACCTTGTTTTAAAAGGAATGTGAAAAGTCTTTGGAGATAAATCGATAATAATGATGTTATATTGCCAGAAATATGTTACTGGCTTTTGTCTATTAGTGGGGAAAAGCGATAGTCATAGTTTTAAAAAATTGGACTCAATAAAAATATTGTGAACCACTGGAAAAACGCTAAGGAAACGTTTATGATTTCCACACAATGAATACAGAGTTTACATTTTATTACACGAATCACTTGGAAGGAAACGATCATGCTCTTATTAAAATCCACCTTCCATTTAAACAGGAGGATTTAGAAACCAAAGGTGCAACGGTACATGGATGACATTCTACTCTCACATGTGCGAGTATTTCGAGGTGCTGTCGGCGAAAAGTTTCGTTTCATGGATGATAACACGCCTTGTCATCACACACTGGCTGTAGAGTAATATCTTGACAGCGAGGATATTCATCGCATATTCTTTTCAGCACGTTCGCCGTACCTGAATTCCATTGAAAATGTATAGGATGCTTTGGGAAGCTGTATTGCTGGTCGACAATATCCACCGACAAACAAGGTGTAAAGAAAATCTTTACTACATTGTCGTCGCCAGGAATCGAACCCGGAACGTTCTACTCCGGAGAGCCGCTTTAACCGGTTAAGCTACGTCGACTCTAGTCTGTCGAAGCTTATTTCTAGGTCTTTTGTGGGTGGGCATTACAAAGGAGACCCTCATCCGTGTAGTGAAAGAGTAGTGGGAGAACGTGCCTCAACAGCTCCTGAATCATGCTGTTCTGAGTATGCCACCTCGTGTACAAAGTTGCAACACATTTCACAGTGGCCATATCCTTTACTGAGACGGTGCTCAGGCTTGTTTGTAGACCGTATTGTGCATTTTGTGTACAACCATGTCGTCGGTCAGTATGCACCTTTTACGAAACCGCCTTCTTTTGCTACCCGGTGCACTTCCCTTCAACATGATTATTATATTAAAGCACGTTGATCATGCTGTAAATACTATTGTTTTCCTTTTGGTCTGCAGCCACATGTACTTTTCCATATACATGCCTATCTTGTCTTTGTGCTTAAGGTTTGTCCAGCAGTTTATATATACCATGAACCGGTCGGTGGAGTGCAGTGGTCCTATCGCTTAGCCCCTAGACCTCCCGATCTGTCCTGACATGATTTTTTTTCTGTGGGAACATCTGAAAAGCTTTGTTTAAGAGACGCCCATCGACTAAGTTGAAGTCCTGGTCGCCAAGACTAGTGTTGTGGCCGCAGAAGTACGTGAAATGCCGGGCGTTTTCAAATTTTGGCCAGTCAATGCGTCGCCGGTGTAAGGCACGCATTAGAGTTGGTGGCCGTGCATTTGAATATTAGCTATAAATCTCGTAGATAAAGATTAATTTTCCATATTCTTCGCTCTTACTGTGTTGTCGCCTTTAGTTTCACATTCAACCACACGTTGTATTGCATATTGTTACCTATGCCCTCTTCTATCACCCCTTCCAGTTTTGACCATCTTTCTAGATTCGCCCTGTGTATATACGTGCACGTATAAAATTAACTATAAGGACAATGAGGTTTTTTTTTTATCTTTTTGCAATATTAAAGTGGGTAGTGCTGAGCAGGTGTCCTTCTGTATACATTATTTTCTGTATCTGTATCTGCTTTGTGTATATACAGGGTGTCTCAAAACTCCACGTAAAAATCTACAGATTCCTCAGGTGGCTACCGAAAGGGAAAACTTCAAGTCTAGATAGACTCAAGGAACAGATCTTGCAAGACTCCATGGATCAGAACTGAACCTGCTCTCTGCAGTATTCAACGCACATCTTAAGACGTTAGTCTTCCCAATGATTGGAAGTGCGGAAAGAATTGAATGGCCCGAAACAGGATCATCAAGATCATAAAAACCGGAGAGGCATCTGCTGCTTTCGACATCGAGGAAAGACTTGGAGCAGTTGCTACTGTTCCGGCTTTGCTCTCACGCAGAGCGGAAGAACTTCCTCAGTTCTACTCAGTACGACTTGAGGTCGCAACCTAGCACAAATATGGCTGTGTGGTGCCTGATCAGTGGGATTCAGAAACACAAACATGATAGACTTTACACCGTGGTGGTGTCGCTTGACATGGAGGGAGCGTTTGACACGGTGTGAGGGGGAAATATATAATCATGCAATTAAAAACAATGGGCTGTCCTAGCAAAATTTATGGGATAATACTCTTAAATTTCTTGGACAGGAGAGTAGCTGCCGAAGCTAAAGAAGTTATGCTAGATAGGCGTCTGGAGCGAGGGACTCTATGGGGCTCTTGACTCAGTCCTTTTCTTTGGAACTTGGTGGCAAACAGCGTGCTAGCACTCGATCTCCAATGGGGTGCTATGCAGGCGTACGCTGATGATTTTACACTGGTTGTTCCCGAAAATGCACCTATGTAACTGCAAGCAAAAACAAATGAGGCATTGAACAAAATATTAGAATATAGTATGGCCCATCGCATCTGGTTCAGTATTCCCAAGGCTCAAACGAGAATTGTACATGAGAAATCCCTGAGCAGGCTGAAGCACTATTTCAGGAAAGGAGGATTGAGTCTTGCGGAGATATTAAGATTCTGTCCGTCAAGATCGAAAAGAGTCTCAGCTTGTTCACCCACCTGTATTGGGTAAAGCAAAGAGCAGAGAAGATTATGGGTCGACTTGTGTACTTTGCCTGTGCAATTGGGTGTTGAAGGGCAAAGCACTTTGAACGAATGTACAAAACTGCTATAGAGCGAAATGTGGTGTACGCTGCCGGTGCATGATGGAAGGCGGAGGGCAACGTTCAAATGGTCGGAGTCTTAGATTCCATCCAGAAAGTCCGTACGCTTCGTATTTGCCGAGCCTTTAGAACTGTTTCAAACGATACTTTGTGCGTATTGTATGATATCTCCCCTTGGATTTGGTGGTTTTCTCAGGAGATCACCTTTTTGGGGGAGTAAAAATGCAACTTCCCTCCTTCTGTTTCGAGAATATAGAGGCGCTC
Source organism: Loxosceles reclusa (assembly GCA_001188405.1). Lineage (NCBI taxonomy): Eukaryota > Metazoa > Arthropoda > Arachnida > Araneae > Sicariidae > Loxosceles > Loxosceles reclusa. Next base: position 59,943 of record JJRW01S0002636.1, read on the forward strand.
TTGGAACCAGAGGTCCGACCCTGGCGAATACACGCGAGCTGCAATTGGACTCTAGGGGAGCAGCTGTATGAGGGGTATGAAATATTTACCGACGGTCCGAAGGAGTGAAGCAATGTGTGCGGCGCATTACGAGTGCTTAAAGAAGAAAACCTGGTGCACTCTGTGAAATTCAGACTAAATGGCAAGGCAACAGTCTTTCAAGCGGAGACAATGACTCTGCAGAAAGCAGTAGATTAGGTGAGCGGCTTGCCGCGGAATATGGGTGTACAGATTCTATCCGACAGAATGTTAGTACTCAGTGGTTTCGAGTCATTAAAATTCTCGAATCCTCTTGTCTGAGTGCAGTGTATTCAGAGTAAAGTAGACGAACTGTGAAATTGTTTTGGGTGCACGGTGACTGTGAAACCTCGTTCAGCATAGTTGGCCGAAAAGCCAGCGAAGGGTGGCTCCCGCCTGAACTCTGTAACTTGGAACGTCCCTTCAAGTAGTAAAGTGTACAAGAAACGGCTCGTCTCGAGAACGATGAAAGGATGGCAGGAACGTTTGTATGTCTAAACACGTCCGGCCGATTTACCTGTTTAATCGTCCCTAAGATGGAGGTGATGCCGTACAAAGACTTAAGTTACTATGTGACACAAATTGTAACCGCATATGGGAGGTTTCTGACCTATCTTCACAGGACGAAACATCTCTCATCGTCGGCGTGCATCTGCGGCAGCGCAAGTGGCAACGCTCAAAACCACGTGCTAAAATGCCCACACACATCAGTAGTACTTTTGGTCTAGGGCGAACCCGTTGATCGGAATTCAAACTCTGGTTGCAAGACACGAGCTAACAGATCTGGAGAAGTTTATAGACTCCAGTTACGCCCGTCTGGTAGCCTTACAACCTGAGGGAAAAGGTGTCGAGTGGGACTCGTCCCTCGGTGATAATGGGCCGTGCCGCTCAACGCCGGAATACACCTCTCAAGTGTGTGCCTAGGTTAAGAATTGACTGCGGTCAGGATCATCTGTCACATCACGGAGGATGTTGAACTAGAGTCCGAGACTTGAGCAATGTGGAGGCTTGAGAACTGGAACCAAAGAGCCTAAGCTAGGCCGGATGGGAAACTCTTCGCCCGGTGGTTCTGTGTCCCCTACTCTCGGGGACATGTTTTCAAGAACAGAAGAATTATATGTTGGAAGGGGCCAAATTCTAACAAAACCCATTGAGATTACCGTCAAAAGTCTTTAATGAGACTGGTTTGGTGCAAAATACCAGCCTACATCTCGTGCCATACAACTGACTCCACTGAATACATGGTCATCAGTATTAGTGCCGTGGCCGCTGAAGTACGTGAGATGTTGCGCATCTTCAAATTGTTGATATGTCAATGCTTCGCTGGTGTGAGTCACATTAGAGTTGGTAGCCGTCCATTTTAACATTTACTGTAAATACCCGTAAATAAAGATTCATTTCACTTGTTCTTCCTTCTCACTATGTTATGGATTTTACGTTGTACATTTTATGGTTCTCCCCACAAAAGACTTCGATAAGAAGCTGCCGAGATACCTGTCGGCGTAGCTTAACCGGTAAAGCGGTCACTCTAGAGATGACAGATGCGAAGGTTCGAATCCCGGTGCCGACAAAAAGGGAAAGTTTCTTTACAATGTCACCCGAACATATGGAATCGCACTAGTAGCAGAGGACCGTTAGGTCCACCATTCGAGGTCATGTCGGTGTCCTGACACCTATCTCAACGTGGGAGAGGATGCATGGTTCTCTTCACAAAAGACATCGATAAAAAGCTGCCCAGATAACTGTCGCCGTAGCTTAAATGGAAAAGCGCTTTCTTTGGAGATGACAAATACGTAGGTTCGAATCCCAGCGTCGACAAAAAGACAGGTTACTGTTATTTTCAACTCGCTGCTAACGGCATTAAGCCTTACCAAAGCCAACTTCTTTGTGATAAATGACAAAGTTCTGTGTGAGGAAGAAAAACATGAACAGCGGCTGAGACTCGAACCCGGGTTTCTCGAGACAGGTTTCTTTACAACATTCAGGATCACATATTGTTACTTATGCCGTCTTATATCATCCCTTGAAGTTTTGACCGTTTCTTTAGGTACACGCTGTGTGTATACACACATGTACGTATAAATTTAACTATAAGGAGATGGACGTTTTCTCTTCCTGGAATATTGGAGAGGGCAGTGTTGAGGAAGTGTCCTTCTGTAAACCAATTTTTTTTTTTGTATTTGTACGGTTTCTATTGCTACTATTGTCAGTATTGACTTGGAACTTTTAGGTTTTGTGGTATTTCCACTTCGTTTTGAGTTTTGTTTATCATTTAACTTCATTTTCATGTAATTATTCTCATACAATTATCAACAAGAACATCGAATCCACTGCATCAACCAAACGTTTTTCTTCCCGAAACTTCAATCCACTCTTTAGTGCAATTATTAGTTGCATGCAAATGTTACGTTACTTTCATTAATTTCGCTCCACTTGTCCTAAAATATCGACTGTTTTGAGTGTGATCTCTGTCAGTCTTATCAACATTATCTTTGTAAATTCTTATTCTACAGAGAATTCTTGAAACTCATAAAAAAACTATCTGACAATGCAAGTTAGTCGATATTGGATACGCCTATCGCGCACTCGAATTCCATGCTAGGAAATGCGTAAACTTTGTAAAAAAAAAAAGAACGAAAGAAATGTGACGTTTAGGTGCAGTAACAGATTGTTCGGAGACAAGTCATCAATTCAAATACATCGAGGAAAATCATAAAAGCTTGCAAGCTTTAGTATTCTCCGCTTCAAAAATCGAATTGATGAATTCTGACGCTTTGTTTTCTATCTTCGGATTCGTCACCCATCGTTACTTCTTAGGACCTGTGGAATGTGCAATCAATACTAAAAGGACATCGATTGCTTGGGTATTTTTACAATATATATTTCAAGATGTTAAAATGTGCTTCGATCTACTGTGTAACCACTCTCTAAATATTGTGTTGTGATGAAGGGGGATCTAAACATAATTATTCCCAAACCTCTCTCAAACCTATGCTTTTGCCTCCAGTGGCCGGTGCTCTATCCGAGCTACCTACCCTAATGAGCTACACCTGCGCTATCTATGTGTGTGTTTTAGTGGGGGAGGCGATTACACGATATATACGTGACATTTAGAGAAGATTTACATATCCGAATAGTTTAACATCATCAAGATAATTTACAAACGAATGATAACGTTTCAGACATAGTTTACGACAAAGAAAAGAAACGCCTCAGGAGTGGTAGCGAAAGGAATTGAAATACCTGAGAAATTCTTTAAGCTTTCCATTAAACCCTACGTATTCTTTATAATCAAAATAATACGAATTTTAACTTTCTCATAGCAGTTGTAAAGAAAAATTGTCGACGTCGAGATTCGAACCCAGAACGTTCAACTCCGGAGGAACCGCTTTACCGGTTAAGCTAGCCGACAGGGTAACTGGTTAGCTTATTTTGAAGTCCTTTTTTTGAGTGGACATAACCCCACTTGAAAGACAGGTCATCCTCCCCCACTTGAAAGAGAGGTCAGGGTAACGACCTGACCTAGAGTGGTGGACCTAACGGTTGGGCCCTTGGCTACTAGTGTGAGTCGCTAAGATCAGGCGCCATTTTGTAAAGAAAAGTTGTTGACGCCAGGATTCGAGCCCGGAACGTTCAGTTCTGGAGGAACCGCTTTACCGGTCAAGAACGCAACCAATGACCGGTCCCTGCTCCGCCGTTTGGCTCTACAGGTTTCCTAATCCAACTCAGCACGACAGGACCACA
>JJRW01S0002645.1:61415-71426 GCA_001188405.1 Loxosceles reclusa
GGTGCTGCGAGAATTTCCCTGGTAGATACACGTGCCACAGACACGCACAGCTGCCTGTATCAGAACACATGTTTACAGCGGAGAACGTTGAAAATGACCACTTCGCATAGGGAATGATCCTTGCTTGGTGCTCGTCGTGGAATGGCTGGCTGAACGTAGTTTAAAAAAGAAAAAAAGTGTCCCCTGAGAGGCTTTCATTTCGGCAAGCAAGGTGGAGAAGAGGGGCAGGAAAGAGACGTGGCGCCTCCGTGGTTCTCGATACATCTAGTGTTTTGTTTTACTTACCCTGTGTTTTACAGATGGTCCAAACATCAACCAACCAGAAGCGTGGTGTCAGCAAAAATTATTTACACATGAAGCCGAGTTGCTAGTTTACTCATTATGTTAGCTTCAAATTCTCTCAAATTAATAGCTCATTTTGTTTTACTTAGCCATTATGTTTCTGCTGTGTCTGGAAAGCATCTGTCGTACAGGCCTTTTGTTTCTCATCAAAGTGAAGCTTTTATGTAGTATTCATGGAATATAAATTGAACTAAGCCAACAGAAGTAAAAAAAGCCTCCGAAAACTTTTCTCCTTTTATCTATGGAGTGCGCAAACTTCGTGAAAACCTCTATTACACAGGTCAACTCAAAAATGTCTATAGCTCCCGTACACAAGCGAACCATTTGGAGTTCCGTTTATGACGTGTTTGGTACAGTACGACTTTTTAGAGAATCTTCTTGTTGACATTCAATTCTGAAAACAATCGCCGTGTGGTCGCACAGTGGTACTTGCAAAGCATTTCTAGCCTGAACTTCCGTAAAACATCAAAACAAATGTGCGGATTCAACTTACATTTCATTAAATTAGCTTTGATTATTTCATATTGTGTTACTCCAATTAATTTGTATTCGGAAATGTTTGCTCTCTCTAAAAATCATTTCAGAATTCTAAATGTATATATTATTTTAGTGATGTCAACAGTGACGGCATGGACGCCGAGACAACGCACCGGCAGCTTTGGCTAGAAGAACATCAAAAGGCATGGGTGTTATGATATCAAATTTTTAAATTACAAATTTAGTAAAAACTTTAAAAATTTAAATGACGGATTCTAAAGCGCATAAAACTCTGCTTCAATAAAATTTCGCTTTTGTTGTGATGTTATCAATTGTCCTCACTAGCTCTCCTTCATTCGATTTCCAAATTCGAATTCATCGTCCTTACACGGGAGAGAGTGCTGAGGAAAATCATGTTACAAGCACATGCTTAGTCAAATAAATACGACATGTATGTGGGTTGAACGTCAATCTACTAGAATTTAGAGAAGATTCACATTCTGCGTAAAGAAGGAATAGAGTCATTCTTGCGAAGTGTGCAGGGAATTTCTAGTAATTGCAAAGTTAAAAGCAACATTTTTCAAAAGAGAGTTTGTAAAGATCGGCTTTGGCGATACCGGGATTCGAACCTCTGATCCCTAAGTTCCTGAATGAACGATCTACTGTTGAGCTTTGCTGACTACCGTGACTGGTAGTGACTGGTGGTTGACCGTTTCAGTGCGCATCGCGAATGTGAACTTAGCTATCGGACACTTAAGAATCACCAAAAACTATCTTAGTTGAACGATAAGTGTAGACTGGCTAAGCGGATTCGCTCTGCTATCAATAAAATCAAAAGCTCGTCTAATTTGGATCTCAACGAAGTGATCAGAATTTTTGAAACGACAAAGGTACGAAGACTAGTAAAATGTTATGAACTCTGACTGTGTTCCTTCCTACTCTCAGTACCTTAAATACCATTTTTATTGTAATGTGTTCCATATTATGAATATTTCTCTTTTCTAAAGATACCCTTTTTCACTAAGTATTCTTTTTCTCTCAATGAAGAAATAAATTATTAAAAATATTTATCACTCTGAGGACCGAGGTGAGTGAAAGGAGTGTTGAAACCTAGTTCATTAGTTGTTTCTAATTTATCTTTTGTTCTGTGTATGTAAAGGAAAATCAAGCTTGCCTGGCTGCCCCGGTATGCAAAATATTTTATCGCCGCCACTTGATGTCAGAATTTTGAAAAAACCGAACTTCTCTGACGGTTCTAATAATCGGCCTGGGATATTCTTCCCGTCACGTCTGTTTTTATATACCTCTGACCAGTGACGTAATAATAACCCCCCGAAGTGCGGGTGCCTGAGGATGGTGAAATGCCCCATCACATGCTCTGGAGACTCAACCTTGAAATGAAGATTATTCTTGTGAGCCACTCTCACAATTCTGTAAGAAGCCAAAGTTTAGGAAAGCAAAATGCCATTATATATTGAGTCAAAATAAGTAAACGATGGATACGTGTAATTTGTATTACTCAAATACTCTTTTCCATACATACTTCATTTTGTGAGATGGTCTTACGAATAGCGCAGGGAAAATCGTTTTGTTGGAGAAAAGCTTACACATTCCATTTGATATGCTAAGAAATATAAAAAACAGCTTTTACTTGAAACCCGTAAGAACCTCCAATGTTTTGCAATGATTTATAGAGTTCCACCGAAGTTCATAGCAAAATCACTCACTGTTTTCTTTGAGAATTAATTATAATTGTGGGGAAAGCTTCTCGAAGCCTTGATGACTTTTCTCTGAATGAGATGTAATTTTTTCCTAAGGTTTCGCAACAGCCATTTTCTTTCAAATTAACTTGTAATCTTGAAAATGACCGTATGTAATTACTTCGCTCCAACAGGTGAACCACCTTCTGCATATAAATAACAAAACAGGGGCAAATGAATGCTGCTTTCCGATTTTTGTGCAGGAAGTATAACTCGTGAATGTGTGCCGAACTAAATATGCTACGATAACTATAGTGCCGCCCCAATTAAAAAAAAGAAATTTAAAACCTTCAGAGGAAATTATCTAATCAGACTTTTCTCCACCCCCACACCTAATCCATCTGCTTGGGATGCAGCATGAATCTCACTGGGAAGTAGGAGGGGCTAATGGCTCCATTAAGGCCACTACCTGCAGAATTCCTTGCTCCCCCCTCGCCCGCAGTCTTTCTCTCGCTTCTCTTATGAAGACCAAGTTTTGTGATCACGACCTTCATTTATCTTTTCCCAGGTCACGCCTGAACTGAGGACAGTCGTACTGCACTGCACTGGCCGCCAGCGAAAACCATTTAGTGCCGACTAAGGATTTTTTTATCTCCTCTCGCTCTCCGGGTCCAACGACTTCTCTCTTCGTTGATGGCGGGCCGGCCACACCCTATTAAAACGGCGTATATTCTGCGTGGAATATGTGTAATTCCGTCCCACCGTGCGAAGGTTTTTTAGTGAAGAGTCCCTCCCCCTCTTTTCCACGAATTTAGATAAATATACGGCAGTTTCCAATTCATCAATAATTTTGCTAAACGTTGCTTTCACTCTACAAGGCTGATAGTTTGATTAGCTAACCTGTCAACCGATAATTAACGAATAATAAGAGTAATTTTCATGTAATTTTATTTTAATAAACTAATTGTTCGGAAATGCCAAATAATTATTTCGGTATTTCGTATAACAAGTTATTTTGCACGAAACAATATAATGATTTGATTATGTAGCAGAAAACAATACTTTATATGTGGACCGGCCAGAAAATACATTTACGGGACATACAGATTAATATGCTCAAAATGTTGAGCACAGAGCTGTAATTCGTTCATAAGTCATTAAGGTTCTGTCCCACAAAAACTATCTTCGCAGAAAAGTGCTTTAATGTATTGGTCGTACAAGCTTTAACGATACAAAATATGCGCATTGAGGACGTTGTTGTTTCGTTTTTAACAAATATATACTCTTTGATATACAAAGAGAATAAGCATTTTGAATAATGTGTAGAGGAGACGAAGTGATATATCATCCCTATGCTATGTGTCCGTTAAACCAACCTCTTCTACCTGTGATGCAAGACCCACCTCGGAGGTTTCTCCTTTGAGGAGTGTTGGGAATTGAGATGTCCCCGAGGTACCGAACCACTTAGTTTGTGCTACGATATTGTCTTTGGTACAGTATGACCTTTACAGATCCTTTTGCCATTAAGTTCTTACGAACGAACCAACCTTGTTACGGGCTTGGCAACAAAGATTCATCCAAACAGAATCAAGGGTCCTTGTATAAGAGCAGCTTGCAGTTTCCTGGAAAAGTTATATACGGGGTTTGGCGGGCGGCAACAGAAGTTCGCGATAGAGTCAGCAAGAAGATCCAAAGTTTCTGATATCAGAATGTTTTCCGCCGCTGGGCCTAAATGGCGCAGTTCACGTGAATGTAGATAAGTGAGGGCTTTCAGTATTTGGCTAAATCACCGTTTATATAACACTCTAAAAGCAGTACTTCAATCATTCAGTATTATTATATTTCCTCAATCAATACATATCAAGGATTATATTTCCTCAAGATCTGAAAACATTCTACAAGATCGAAGAACTTTATACCTGAGTGATCCAATTGTTAATGAGGAACCTGAAAGAGCCTACCATATGAATAGTAGAACGTAATTGAGGAGAGTGGAGGATTGAAATGCTTTTTGTGTGTTGTAAAGTATGATATTTGCAGTTACTGAGGAGACTCTGATCTCTCTTTTTATCTCAAAAGTTGGATTTCTATAATCATTCAAAACTTGATACGTTTACTGAAATTTATGGCAATTTACCTTTAATGTGAAATACTTTAAAGTAGTATGTTTTAGAACGGAATGACCTATCTCAGATCTAAACCCAAATGCTGTTGGGTATAGTCCACTCTCTCCAAAATGCATCTTACTGATTTACAGTGAGAGTTAGGAGACAATAGGGTAGTCAATACCTTTCTTTCAGCAATTAGTTCCATAACACGAATACCCAATGTAACGACCAACGTAATAATATATATATTAAGACCCACTGCTTTTGCATAAAGTGTTATATGGTATCATGAGCTTCATCTTAGTGCGATTAAACGGCACCGTTGCAATAACACATGAATACACGATCAGTGCGACTTCCACACTGTGCCATCATACTACCAAACCAAAATGCAGGACATTCAATTATGTTACTAGACTATTTGCATGTTCCTTGATCTCGCCAAACTAGCGCACGTCTGTTGCCCAATTGCAAGACATGCCTGGATTTTCCCGTGATTTCCCTCAGGCGCTCACCTTTTCATGAGTACGGGGAGTGACGTGGCGTCCCCGAGGTTCCTGAGTCATATAGTATTTTCTGATCACATTGTGTTTGGCACAGTATGGCTTTTACAGGCCCTTGTGCCATTAAACTTCAAATAAGCAACCAACCAATTTCCGTGATTTTGGAACATTTATCTTTCCGATGGAACAGTTACGAATACTAAATATGAGTGGAATTAGAAACTTACGAATTCATAAAAAAAAATGAAAAATTACAAGACCAAACGCGAGGGAGATCATAAATGTTATTGTTATTGAAACAACAAATAATAAGAAGGAAAATTTCACTTGTCAATAATGAGCCTTACAGTATAAATAGCAGAGGACAATGCCTTTCAAACTATCCTGTAATTGATTGACTAAAGGCTGTACGGGTATCACTCTGTTGACGTTACTTCAGTTTACTTCACTTTGCTTCACTTTTGTGTCTGTAACAGATCACGTGTGTAATGGGCGACGAATCATGGCCCTGTCTAATTCATAGACACATATAGTCCCTCTACGTTGTAAGAAAACTATGGATGCAATGATTGAACTACGTCCTAAAGTTGAATAATTTAAAATTCATAACGGTGAATGTGACTAAATAATGTAATAGTTTGGCGACGTAAATGAGCTAATTGAAACTCAAGGTGAAGAGCTGTGAACGCGCGAAGAATTTAAAAGCTCTCAGTGACTGTCTGAAGAAAACACCGAGAAAAGTGTAGCTGACTCGACAATGTGCACAGTTGCAAACGTACACAGTGTACAGTTATAATGTACAGTGTACGATACAGTTAGTAAGGTTCGAGTCGTGTACCCGAGTTATATACCGTGCCCGTCTCATTGGAGACATTTGACGGCTACCCCACAGGGAAATCTAGTAGATGGTCGTGAACGACTCCTAACGATTCAGACACCAACAAGAAAAACGAGATTCATTCTCAGCAGAACCAAGCAGGGTTCAAAAAACCCAGCTGCATTGAATGCGAACTCTTGACTCAGCTATTCAAATGTCATCTACCAAAAGATCATCACCAAAATCGTTTTTAACTCAAAGACTTCAATTGAAAAATTCAGGCAGGCCTGAAGCCGACTGAGGCCTCCCGCAGAGCGTCAATTTCACCACGGTTAGGTAGTATGAAGAATTCTCTAAGTACTATTACCTCCGCTCCTGTTGACAAGTTCGAGTGGTGAGTCCGAACTCGCCACACGAAACATTAGAATCTAGGAAGCCTGGACTGACCTAGTGAACCCCACTCCACCCAGGGACTGGAGCGTTTGAATTCTACCTCACCCAACCCTCCTCGCAAGAAGTGCAAGGACTGATTTGATATTTCATTTCAGGGTAGCGAGACAGGGAAGGTAGACTCAGCCCCTCTTACTGTGATACTTCTTTCCCAACCTAGCTATTTCTGGCCAGCTCTTCTGTCTTCACACCTAAGTGAAGCACCTATCTATTCAAATTCACATAATCAGAAACTTCCTTTGACAAGCCAATTTTGATCTTTCTCGGAAAAAACCTCCAGCCACTTCAGGGGGTTCATTCTGACCGCAGCCGGTCCAAAGGACCCGAGCCTTCCCTCCGAGGTAACAGTCCCAGCTGCAGTCCAGAAGCCACGCACTACCAAGTACTCGACAGCCAAAGGCTAGATTGTTTTCCCGTAGGTAATAAAGACAAGCATATACATTATGCAGAAAAAACATATTCTCTAAATGAAGTTGCGATCACCGAATAAATTGATGCCCCCACTCTTATCATCATGAATGTTTCTGTCACACCGCCGTCTTGCTTAAGAGAGGGCACCATTGAAGAACTCCATTAACTGAAGTCCTTAACGGGGGAAACAGCCTGTCTGTACAACTTGATTTTTCCAACCGTTCCCCTGAGAAACTCAAGGTTTGGACCCTGGTAATACCCGGCTCAGTGTACTGGACATTTTGCCTGCCCGCACGACAGTGCCGGCGGTCGCCTCCCTCAAGACCCCGAAGAGATCCACCTTATGCGTCATGTCGGTCGCTTGCCTGCCCTCTGATCGAGTGTCAGAGTCGCCGGCTTTAGTCACCATTGGTTCACCTCCCGTGCCTCGTTTGCACTTTGTTCAACAAGTTAGCGGCCGACTCACACTGCGTCTGAACTGAAGCAACCAAGCCATTGGGCATAGTCATGTTTGACGACGGGGACAGATCCCCACTCTTAGCCGCTCTAGAGCAGGGTACCAACCGTCTACAACATCACAGGAAACCATCTCACCTGACTGACTTGAACCACAGGGTTCATACTGCTCTCTAATTCAGTAGCCACCCCGTCATAGGCCACAACACGGAAAGATTTTGCCAATTAGCTGGGGCTTCCCCCCCCCCCTTCACCCAGTTTTGTCCGTTTGGGCCGTCAAAAAGACGACCAGAACACTGTGCCTTTCACCCTTTAACATCAATGACCTCGTAACCCGCTCAGTGGAGTTGCGTGGGATAAATTCCGGACGTAAGTAAGTCGGCCTCTTGCTCGGGTCGGGTGATGGCATCACGACTTGGTTTCAGCTCCACAATACAATACAATTTGAAATCACAACAAGAGGTTAATATTGTTAATAGCGGATCAACGGGTGTAAGATCATCTGGAGCAACATCTCCAACTGTGATTAGAGTTAAAAAAAAAACATATAGGGAATGGGATGCAATATGTCTATAAGTTATTGTACAAAAAGAAAAGAAAAATCATGCTCTACCTTTTTCAAATCAGTAAGCTAAATTTTCATGTCACTCTTAAACCATTTTCAATATGCAAATTTCATAAAACACATCATGTTCGAGTATTTTGTGCCGATAGCTGAAAATATTCGATCTTTATTTGTTTACAGGTGTGTATGTTTCCATTCAGAGCCTGATCATGGAGTCCCAAAGCTTAGCCTTACATTAGAGCCCCATATCTATGGAGAATAATGTCAGCACTAGAAAAATGAAAGCGCATAATAAAATCATACGAACATATATAAAATATGAGCATAAAGTGCACTAAACTCCTTATGAATATTACCTATGTGAACAGAAATATGTATAAACACTTCGAAACTTTATGAAAATTGAAGCCTTTAAATTTTGCATGTCCATGCGTTATTTAGGCCATGTTCCCATTACTTGCTTCAATTAACGCCGCATGGTATTACACTGCAAATTTCAGAAAATTGAGTTACACCTGTACTTTCTTCAAATATGTTCCTTTACTTATTTCAACGGAACCTCTTGTGCCTCAGCTATACATAAATAAGAAAAAAAAAAGAACAGTTATGCAATGTCAATAACTAGACCCATTCTAGCCGTCAATAAATAGATAAATGATAGCAAAAAACTCAACAGAACCAGTAAAAAACTACTGTCCATTCATACTTTTTACATTTTTTCTTCCTTCTTTCCGTAATTTGGAAAATGTTATCAAATTTTTTTTTACATCTTTTGCCGTAAATTACACGCTTTTGATACCAACAGTGATGCATTCAGTATGTCGGCTTGAGGGAACTAAGTAAAAACTTATTACTGGTGCATTATCTCGGATATCTTAATAAGGTTCATTCCAGGTTGTATTTTCAGGTTACGACATTCCATGTTGTTTTTTTTTCAGGCGAATCTCTTACTTAAAATAACGTCTGCAAACTTTCCACAAATTTGGTAATAAAACACGTGCTTCTCACTTTTTTTTACTTCCTGCCTGGGAGGAGATTAGGCCCCGTTTGAGCACCACTCCTATATACTGTACATACTCTTGTTGTAGGAACTGTTTCTGTAGATATATTTTATCCTTCTCTTCCCAGTAGTTCTGTTATGAGCTCAATACATTCTCTCTGAAGACTAGCTTTAGTCTGTCGGAAGACAGTAAACAAAAGCCAAGTAAAAGTCATGATATATCGCAATTCAGTAGAGAAAATCCTCTTTGCCCTCCTCCGTTCGCGAAGGCTTTTCATGTCTTTCTGCCAATATCCAAGCTGAACTTGATCATGCGTGTGATATTCATTGCATGATTCTATGTATTTTTATTAAACCCATAGCAGTATTTCAAGGCTATGGGCTCATGAATTAAGCTGATAAAACGTTCAAGATGTCATTCCACCGTATTTTTTAGAAGTTCACCTCAGTTTTATATCTTGAGGTCGTTTTTTACGGTACCAGTTTATAAATCATTTGATTTCACAGCGAATGAAGAACAGCACGAAAATGTTTACTTGGCTTTAATTTGTCAAATAATTACGGTCACAGCTTTTTCGACTGCATTGTTCTGTTCTTAAATTAGATATTCATGTGATTAGTGTTTTTTAATGGAAGTTTACGCGAAGTAATTTGATATTCACGTTGTAATGTCCACCCACAAAATACTTCAAAATAAGCGACAGAAATACTCCGTAGGCGTAGCTTAATCGGTTAAAGCGGCCGCTCTGGAGCTCTAGGGATGGCAGATCCGTTGGTTCGAATTCTGGCGTCGACAGAAAATAAAATTTGTCTTTACAACGTAGGCAAGAATTTAACAAAACCGACAATATTTACAACGGGAAACTCAACCGAATGCCAAAAACCTAAATGTTCGTTTCGCAATTTTTTTTTCTCATGAATGTGTCATCTGCTACGCCAAGAAAATGTTCGACAATACGCTTTAAAACGAAGCAGCAGTTTCAAAAGTTCATAGTAGTGCTGAATTTAGTAATAAAAAATGTGTTTACAACAGTCATCAATTACAATAAAAATTTAGCATGTCACATATAAACAAATTTCATCGTAGTGTAAAAATGCATTTACATCTTTAACACGTTGAGTGCCAAGCAAGTTTGGATGAATATCTCAGTCAGGCCACAATCGTGGTCACGCAAAGCGCAC
>JJRW01S0002645.1:125521-137683 GCA_001188405.1 Loxosceles reclusa
ATGACGAGGTACGTGAATTCTAACTTTGATTTTCAATAGACATTCACCTTGTTCGTTGCATGGATATTAACAAGCCAAAATTTACGTCTAATAACTGGTTGATGATTGTAATGTAACATTTAACCCTAACCACTAACTCCTAACCAAAAGCGCACTCTCACGAAAAAAAAAATTAGCGTTAGGCTACGTCAGCAATGACATCACCTGAGCAGCACTTAAAAAAGTCAGGCAGCAAGGAAGGAAAAAAGTTTACGACAGACGCTGTTCTGCTACCCTCCTCACTGCTGCCTTGACAGAGTCCATTTAAGGAAAATTGAAGTCTAAAATTGAAGATTAGAAGAAATCAGATAAGTTAAAACTTTATTATTGTGGCAAATTACTAAAGTCTCATAAAAACAATTAATATTAAGTGAGGCTAAAATTAACTTACCAAATTGGTGTAATTTAATGCACATTATTTAAGTGACTTGTTTGCGTTTATAAGTCTTGTTTGACATTACTTAAATTTGAAGTTAGCTGCTCAACTAAGTAAATCGACAATTTAGTCGAGCTGTACATATTTAGAAACCGATAAAAATTATATATTGTTTACCTTACAACTGTCGTCATCATTGTCACAATTAGTTTTAAGTAAGTTCAGTTTTATTTGTATTTTGTTAAATTTGATTTTCTAGTTCACAAGTGCTGAACTCTTTAAAAATTTATTAAGTGTATATATTTTGAAGAAATAATGAGTGCTAAACGAATACATAGTGACCAGCCGGAGAGGCTCCTTTTCAGAATCAACGAAAAGTCCTGTTGATAGTTTAAGCAATTTAGAGTCTGTCTCTGTAGCTAGTCCGGCGCAGGCGGACTTTTCACATGGCGCCCAACGTGGGGCTCGAACCCACGACCCTGAGATTGAGTCTCATGCTCAACCGACTGAGCTAGCTGGTCTGGTGCCGAAACCCGGGACGTTCACCTCCAGAGGAGCCGCTTTTACCAGTTAAGCTACGCCGATTCTTGTCTGTTGAAGCTTATTTTTGAGTCTTTTGTGGGTGGGCATTACATGGGCTAATAACTCGTTGAAGGTTTGATGATGCTAGTAGCGGAAGTAGAACCCAATCTCTCGACACGCTAGTGTGCACCAAGAGCTTTAACTATTGATCTCTTCTGGTAATGCTTGTGACAGCCCTAGTCACTGGTTTCCGAAAAATTACTATCTCCATCCAAACCTTTGTCCTATGTCATCTCTTCCCACCAATGACGAAAGGGATTTTGCTCATCTCTCCAGTATATAATATAGGAACACAGTTTTCTAGCTTGCTCACTAAGGAAGTTAACGGCTGTTGCTTGAGCGTCGGCAGTGGACTATTAGATTACCGTCGCTCGTATTAGAATAGGTAAAACCTTTGTCATGTTTTACTGCGCGATTTTCAGATCAACCTCACAGACTGGTTTAACGCGATTTTTCAATGTAAAGTGTTACTGATGGTTAGTAAAGTTGCTGCATTAACACTCACTGATGATATTGGACCAATAAATAGTATAAGTCCTCAAGTTAACTTGTGTATTTGATATTTAATTAATTATAGAAACGTTGTTTCGTTGTGTTCTTCTGACGTGAAATCCACAGAAGTACGTTTAAATTACGGTTTGGAATTCTACGAGGCAGCGCCCTTGGATATAGGACACAAGTTCAAATCACTTTTCGTCGATGTGTCGTCTCTTAATTGCTTTTGCCGTTTGAGAATTATATTAGCTTTGGATTTCTCTCTAGAAAAAGTGTCTTCTTAATATCGTCTACTGTTGATCACAATAGAATATCCGACTCGCCGTAAGTTATTTTCGGGTACAGCATCGAGTTAGATTTTCTACGAATCTGAGCGGTTTTTTCCTTTCAACGGAACTCGAAACAAGTATTCATTTTGCTTTTACTTTTTAGTTGTGCTTTACTTCTTGAATGTTAGTGTACCATTGAACTGTGTCAAAGACAGTACTTTTGAGTCATGCCCCATAAGCGAGCTGGAGCTGCAGGCAGCTCCGTCTCGCTCTCACGATTCTGATCCTGGACTAGATACTGTGCACTACGCCATGCTGCAACACTTGTCTCCTAATTCACTCTGTGTTATTCGGGTTGTTCAACCGCATTTGGCTGGAGCAGGAGTTTCCGTCCGCATGGCGACATGCTATTGTGCTGCCCTTTCCGAAACCTGAGAAGGATCCCACTTCACCTTCGAATTTCAGACATTGCGCTGACCAGCTGTACTTGTATGTGTAAGTTACTGGAACTGATGGTCAATGCACGTTCAGTGCATTTCCTCGAATCTCGTGGTATCTTGTTCCCATTCCAGAGCGGTTTACGGAGGTTACGATCACCTACAGACAATTTACTCGCCTTGGAGACATCCGTCCAGGAGGCGTTTGTTCGTCATGCGCATCTGGTGTTGATCTTCTTTGACTTGGAGAAAGCCTATGATCGCACCTGGCGTTATGGTATTCTCCGTGATCTCCACGTTCTAGGGATCCGGAGACACCTGCTGGTGTTTATCCAGAATTTCTTGGCAGATCGCACTTTCCGGGTTCGTGTTGGCACGACTCTCTCCCGCCACTTTCCTCAGGAAGAAGGGAGTCCCCCGGGGCACTATTTTAAGCGTCACTTTATTGATTATAAGATTGAATGGCATTCTGTCCACGCTTCTTCCGGGAATCCAGTGCTCATTGTGCGTTGATGACTTTCAAATTTCTTATACCTCAGTGAACATGCGACTTCTGGAGCGTCGCTTACAAATGAGCTTGAACCAGCTGCTTTCTTGGGCGGTGACAACTGGTTTCGCTTTTCGCCGGAAAAGACCGTCTGCATGCATTTTTGTCGCAAGCGTGGCTTGGATCTTGGTCAGTCTCTTTTTACGATCCGTAGCGCTTTCTTTTGTTTCTGAAACCAGTTTCCTCCGTGTCATCTTTGACCGATCTCTCATTTTCGCTGCGCATATTCGTCATCTGTAAGGGAAGTGTACGAAGGCGCTAAACATCACCAAGGTTCTATCATTTCCCTTTTGGGGCACAGATCGCGTCTCGCTGTTGCGACTGTATCGGTCACTCATCCGCTCCAAGCTTGACTATGCCTGTGCTGTCTATGGTTCTGCCCGACCGTTTCTTTTATAGGTGCTCGATCCGGTGGCTCACCAGGCACTACATCTGTGCTCTGGTGCTTTCTGGACATCTCCTGTACAGAGTTTGTACGTCGCGGCACATGAACCTTCGCTCGAGTTCCGTCGCCAAGGCCTGAGCTTGTGCTATTTCGCGAAATTGCTGTCTCAACGTGCCCATCCGTTATGGGGCCGGGTATTTGCCCCTGTCCATGAGTCTCTTCCATGCACGGTCGTCTTGCGTCCCTACGTTTTTTTGTCTTCGACTGTGTTCTTTACTGAGTGAGCTCGGTTTGACTACTCCTGATTTTACGCAGAGTGTTGTGGTTTCTGTTGGCCCATGGGAGAGTTTAGCTCTGTCTGTTTTGCTCTCTGCCGGTATCCCAAAGGCAGCACACCCCAGATTCAGTATATGCAGTTGTACCTTGTGCACCGTGCTGCCCATTTCCAACATGTCCCATCTTCAACGATGGGTCGAAATCTGACTGTCGCGTTGGATCTGGAATGGTGTGCGGTGCTATTTCGGTTTCTGGCCGCCTTCCTTCACAGGCACCGATTTTTACAACTGAGCTAAATTTCCTCTCCCTGGCGTTGGATAACATTACCCGTTGCTCGTTGGTACGGGCATGTGTCTACTCCGACTCGCTCAGTGCCTTGCAGGCTCTTGTTTCGCTGCAGCATCCGACTCGCCCTGTGTTGTCCTACATGTTACTTTGCGTGATTTGAGTATTCGTGGCTTTGATATCCGCTTTTGCTGGATTCCGGGTCACGTCGGTATTCCTGAGAACGAGGCTGCAAACCGTGCCGCAAAGTCTTCTGCGGGTTGTCTGCGCATGCCTTTTCCATTCACCAACTCGAATCCCGTTGTTCGTGCCCGTCTCCATGCTCGCTAGCGAAATTTCTGGGACATAGACTGCGAACAAGCTGCATCTAGTGCAACCTAGTAGTTGCCAACTGGCCGTGCTCTTCTCTACGCGAGGACGTGCTCCTCACTCGGCTGTGGATTGGGCATACACTTCTCACGGATGGGTTTCTTTTGCGTGGGGGGGGGAACCTCCTACCTGCTCCCTTTGCCATTCAGTTCTCACCGTTCACCATATTTTTGATTGTCCTGCTTTTACGTCTCTTCGCATCCATTTCTTTCAGTCACGTGTTTTAGAGCTTCATACTATTTTAGCACCATCATTTGATTTTACCATTTTGCAGCGTTTTTTTCATTTCTTGCCATTTATACCTCTAACTTTAGATTTTCGTTTTCATCGTATTTTACTATTCGGTGATTTGCTGGCTTCATCACTTCTTTATTGTGCATTTTATCACTCGTGCCTTTATCCAGATTCACGTACCACGTCTTGATCTCATTTGTGTTTTTCCTTTGTTTTGTTTTCTACATGTCCTGCGTATGGCATAGAATGACGTTTTCACGGTTTGTTCCATTAAACCTCTCTTAACCACCAACCAACCCATAAACGAGTAACTTAGTTCGAGACACCTTAGGCGGAAGAAAAACCTTCGAACCTGAGTTACTTTCTCGTATCAATTTACTAGTGAGCACAGCCAGTTCATCCGATGGCACATCATTGAACCCAGCTGCATATGGTGGGCGACAGATTTTAGTTCTCTCTCTGTACGTAACATGTCAAAAGCTCTTACGTATATCTGTGTGTGCTGTGTGGGCGGAAAACACAATGACGCTAAGCGTGTACTGTAAAGAAGGGGAGAGGAACAGTCACAGAGTCATAAAAAGTTCATACGCACTGATCAGATAAAACATTGAAGGTAAACGCAGGTCATGGGAACTTTGCATTGCTATATTCTGCTGGAAGAGAACCATAGACCAACTAAATGAGCATATGCATGCTTGCTTGTTTATCTGCTGATGGCAAGCGAGAAACATGCGTGTATGTGAGAAGCTTAGTGACCGATAATGAACACATTGTCGGTGCGAAGCAGGAGCGTCATTGTGTCTAAGTGGTTCGAACACTAGTGTTATTTAGGGCAAAAATCTGTACCGCGAAAATACCTCATCAATGGTCGTACCATCAAGTAAACCGTGGCGCCCATGCGTCATTGATGACGTGGATCAGAGTAGACTGTTCAGGCTACTACAGACCTACCGGTATGCATCAGCAGCGCAAATCACATCTAGGTGCCTTGTCGGCGGTTTAGGACTTAATGACAAATAAGACAGTAGTAACTTTGATTCGTCCAGAGTTTCAATCCTGGCTGTGGAAAAAAAAAAGTTAAAATACAAGGGTTCGGAGCTTTCTTTTTTCTCCTCGAGTAACAAATAATGGAACAAATTCAAAGATGTTGATATTATTCCTCAAGTGCTTGCGTCACAAGGTATTTCTTATGAAGGAAGATGTTGGTATGAGAGTTCGTGGCTGGGACATGAAAAGCATCTATATCCAGCTGTGCATTCACCACCTTAAAAGTGTAACGAAAACTTTCGCTTCGAAGAGTTGTTTCTTGGGGAGGATGTGTGTAACCCCATCGAAACGTCGGCCCCTAGAAAGAATGACGACGCGGCATTCCAGCTCAGATCAGATGTTCTAAGAGTGTAAAACTTATATACTTAAAAATTGGTATTTATTAACTTTCTTAATATGCAATTTAATTTCAAATCATAGTATTGGCCCGCTAGAGGTGCGTTATGTTCATTTCGCGAAACATGTTTCTGTCAATTATAGACGTGTTCAACTCCATAGTGAAATTCTTGGCGCTTTTTATGTGGAGGTAAGTAATTATTCAATACGTCTGACGTTGCCACTTAATTACGGAGCGTTCTCGTGAGCCACGTTATCACAGGACATTTTCAACAACCCACGTAGACATCGTATGAGAAAATTTCAATATAGCCCACTTGCGACTTATCATTCTTTTCTTTGGTCAATCTCCTCAGAGGCAACCTACACCGCCCCCCCCCCAAAAAAAAAACAGCGAAATATCCTCACGTCTGCTTCAAGGAGAGTTCATTAGGAATTCCGTGAGAGAGAACGCAGATGGTGAAGAATCAAAGTGATGGAAAAACCGGTGGTATGTGCGATTTAGTTGCGAGTAATCCGGAAAGGAAAGAAGGATCCGAACGCGCCAAATGGGAGGCAAATAAGAGTAATTTCTATGGACATTGTATTTATCGGCTTTTTAGGGGCCTCGCTGCTAGCCAATCTGCATTCCCGGTGGGAGCTGATTACAATGACAAACGACAAGGTCTACTTCAGATGTTGTAATCTACCGGGAGCAATAGTGCTTCCGTGTTTTCTTCTTCCGACTTGCAAGTATTGAAGTGGAGAACGTGATGAAACACAGCAAGTGGATAGAGTAATTTTTGCAGGCAAAAGGAGAAAGTGTAATGGTATTGAAACGCCATATGAAAATAACACGCTTAAAGGGCGTTTATTGAACCAGAAAGTGCATTTGACATTGAGAAATTGCCCTACGAATAGTTGTTCTGACACATTACAAATGACCCTGCTCACTTCAAATAATTTATGAGTCAATAATGCCTCCGACTCCCAAAACGCGAGGTGTAAAATGATCCCCATTTTGAAACGACCTATTTGTTAAGCAATGTGTTTAGTACTTTTGTAAGGTTATAAACTCCTAATTATAAAACCTTACTTAACCAACACATTCAATAATCAACATGTTTAGTTTCTTCAATAAAGCACACACAAAAACCTCATAGCGCTGTGTTAGCAATTGTAGATATAAGTCATTACATGTCTCTCGGCAATTCGAATTATGGAACAGCAGAAGGGAATTGTGAGTGCGAGTGAGGAAATCCAGAAAACTTCATAAAAAATCACATCACAACTTTGTGTTAGAGTGTATGTGTGTGTGTGTGCGTGTTTTTTATTACCTTTTTATCTCTTGGCTGGCTCTTTGAGTGCTGTCGCCAAATAATCGTAGAAAATCTAAAGTTCAAATCCTAGCAGAAAATGAGACAATTTAAATGCTAATAGAAGTCTCATGCAGTAGGTAATCTCCGCAGGTGTCGCACACTCCATTCCTTTTAAAAAAATATTAAAAAATACACGGGCTTTCTATACTTTTATCTAATTTTAATTAACCACTCCATTTTTTTTTTCCACTGCAGTGGCGAAGTAGTACCAGCGACGCGTTATTGTGCTGAGGAGCCCGGGTTCGAATCCCAGTCGGCATGAGTGTGCGTGTTTGTTTCATCTTGTCTATGTTCATCTCGTGTCTGCCACAGCATGATCTTAATAGGTCCTTGAGCCATAAAAAGAAAAACGAGCATTATCATCATCTCCGTATTTTTTTGTTAACCTTGCATTTATTGATGATAAAAATTATTGCATCAGGCCCTATCGCGTCACCCGGGGCTTGCGACTCATGTAAGTATGACAGAGTGTCGCCCTCTGGCCCTGAGCTGGGCGTCATATTCTTTCTTTTCTTTGCGACGACCCCTTTCCTATTTTCTCTTCTACCCTTTCCTTTTCTGTCGTCCCCCCACCTTTCCCACTCAGGGGCTTCTCCTTTTGGTAAGTACAGGGAAAGTCGTGGCGTCCCCGAAGTGCCTGAGCCACGTGCTGTCGTTTCGTCATTCCTTAGCAGGCCTCATATTTCTGTGATGTCACTTCGCCTAGACCTTGTGGTTTCGTTCCGTTTATATACACCTTTGTTTGCGTTTTGTTACCATTTTGTTCTTTTCAGTCCAACGTTCCCTTTTTGTTTCTTGTACCAGTTTTCTTTGTCTCCGTCTCTTGTGTTGGTGTTAGTGTGCTACTATTTTATTTTTCGTCCAGGGATAGCGGTCCACGCGACTGTTCCCTCGTTTAGAGAGTTTCCATCTTCGCGCTCAGCGTGGCTGCAAGTTTGCCGTGTGCGGCGACCCGTGTCGCTGGAAATGGGGATCCTGGTAATTGAGGGGTGAGGTATTGTCTCCAATACATTACTTTCGTCCCGGCTTCAGCTAGACGGGAGCTTCAGTCTCTGCTCAGACTGTCGCACTCGGCTAGACGGCGGGTACCTTTGCATCCCCGGCTATTAGCCTTCTTGTCAGCCCATTCATGAGGGTATAGCTCCTGGTTAGCCCTGGCGTGCTTGCCCTTGTAGGCCTCGGTGGTGAGTGGGGCTGGCGGAAGCCGAATATTCTCTTTTTTTTTTACTATGGAATCCAAACATTTATCTTCCTCTTCGAGTCCTCTAAACGGCCCCGAACCGAATGCTCTGCTGAATCTGCTAATTCCATGTCACCTTCACCTTTTTTCATTGTGCATTCTCCTGAAAGAGCATTTTCGAAGTTATCGCCTTTTGTCATATCCAAAAGATTATATGCTCTAGCTGGCACACCTAAGTCGATGAAGTTACGCTCCGGAGACTTATTGGTGGAAACGGCTTCTTCTGCCCAGGCTATTACGTTGTTAAACTGCACTTCTTTCGCAAACCTTGCCGGTCGCCGTGACTTCTCACGGTATTTTGAATACCTCCCGCAGAGTTATCTCTGAATTAGATCTCCCTGTCTGAGGGGGAGCTTCTTACAGAGCTCTCAGACCAGGGTGTTCAGGCAGTGCGGACGTATTACTATGCGACGTGATGGTCAAACAGTTCGACAGTCAAACAACGCGACACATTATTTTGACTTTAGCCACGCCCGTGTTGCCGACGCAGATAAAAGCTGGTTACCTCGCATGTCCCGTACGGCCATATGTTCCTAACCCGCTGCGCTGTTTTGAATGCCAACGTTTTGGTCATGAACAGACATCATGCCGTGGAATTGCGACTTGCCCTCGATGCGGACGTCCTGCGCACGAAAAGGATTGCCCTTCCTCACTCTGCTGTCTTAACTGCCAGGGAGATCAACCGGCCTATTTCCGCTCGTGCCCCAAGTGGCAGGAAGAGAAACATTCAGCATGTACAAAGAACGCAAAATTTTTCGTATGCTGATGCGAGAAGGCTCGTGTCGCCTGCGCCACCCAGCGGGTTTTACGCGGAGGTCACTCGCAGCTGCAGTTCGCAAGAGATGGAAACTTCGCTCACCTTTCCGCTGTCTTTTGTATTGCCAGCCCTAACACCTTCCACTTCCACTCTGCCATCTTCTAAGCGGCGGAAGTCTCCTCCAAAGGCTTCCTCTACGGTTCACACACCCCTACCAAAGCTTCCTTCTAAACTTCCACGCTGAAATCGACTAAAGTGAAACCTAACTGTTCCAAAAATCTGCAAAAGCCGGATTTCGGCGCAGTTGTTCATGGTACCATCCAACTGTAAAATTATTTTACTTAGATTTTCGCGTTAGAGAATGATTGCATGGATACTAGTTCTCCTGCTTTTATGCAGAAACCTTCATCCAAGCGAGGGGCCACTCCATCTAACCAGCCGCCGCCTTTTATATAATTTTATGTCTCTTACAATCGTACAATGGAACTGTCGTGGTTTGTGTGCCAACGTGGCTGATCTGAAACGGTTGTTGCACACACATACTCCGATGTGTGGTACTTTACAGGAAACCTTGATGCGTCCGACAGCTCAAGTACAGTTGCGTCACTATGGTTTTTTTCGCACGGACAACGACTCGCCCGAGTCTTTGGTAGGCGGCTTAGCCCTTCTCGTCTCCCACCACGCACCTTCCATAGCTCTGACGCTTCCGACGCCGTTACGGGCTGTTACTGTGCGCCACTTTTGTCGGTCATACGCTCACGATTTGTTCTGTTTATCTGCCACCGGGAGATCAAGTGGCCTTTTCCACTTTGGACGATCTGGTGTCTCAGCTTCCTCAACCGTTTCTGATGCTTGGAGATTTTAACGGTCACAGAACCCTTTGAGGAAGCTCCTCTACCAATTGCAGGGGTCGAGTTTCTGAGCGCTTACCCACAAATCTCGACTTGTCCCTGCGGAATACTGGTGTGGTTACGAATTTGCATGCACCAACGCGGTCATTCACTGCTTTGGATCTGTCTTTTTGCTCTCCGTCACAGTACCTGGTCTGTCCTTTCAGACCTCCTGGGAAGTGACCACCTTCCCATTTTGTTGTCCTCTGCCACTAATGGCAGGGAGTTTACCAGCTTGCCTCGGTGGACAGTGGTTTGTGCAAATTGGGATAGTTTTACCACCTTAGTTGTGTTGACGGACGACTTGCTTGAAACTCCGACCATCGATCAGGCAGTGGATCAGGTGACTTCTTGTATTTTTCAAGCAGCTGCATTTTCTGTACCACGCATTCACCGTTGCTTGTTGGTACGGACACGTGTCTACTCCGACTCGCACAGTAATTTGCAGGCCCTTGTTTCGCTGCAGCATCCCACATCCTTGTTACTTTGCGTGATTTGAGTATTCGTGGCTTTGATATCCCCTTTTGCTGGATTCCGGGTCACGTCGGTATTCATGGAAGCAAGGCTGCGAAGTCTTCTGCGGGTTGTCTGAACATGCCTTTCCCATTCACCGACTTGAATCCCATTGTTCGAGCCCGTCTCCATGATTGCTGTCCAGAGTTCTGGGACACGCAGACTGCAAACGAGCTGTACGTCGTGAAGCTCGTAGTTGCAGAATGGCCGTGCTCTTCTCGTAGTTCTCGACGCGAGGATGTTTACTCACTCGGTTGCGGATTGGGCATACACGCATGGGTTCCTTTTGCGTGGCGAGGAGCCACCTTCGTGTTCTTACTACAATTCCGTTCTCACCGTTCATCACATTTTTATTTGATTGTCCTGTTTTTACGTCTCTTCGTCTTCAATTCTTTCCTTGTGTTTTAGAACTTGTTACGATTTTAGCATCCTCATTCGGTTTTAACCTTTTGCTGCATTTTTTTATTTCTATTCATTCGTATCACGAGGTTTAGCCTTGTTTTTCCTTGCGTTTTATATCCGTTTGATGTGCTGTTTTCATCACACTCCGTTTATGCACACATCACATTCTTACAGACGGTCACACTATATTACGTTTCGCAAAGTACGTTTGGTTTCGCCCCCCGAGCTGAAGATCGTCCACTAATTGCACTCATGAACACAGATTGGTGCAGCGCGCCCCTTTTGGGGGTTGTACTTTACTCGGGTACATGGCCGAAGTATTTTTCCTTTTATACTGTTTATTTTAATACGTTCCGTTTTTTATCTTGTTCTTGTTTAACCTTCATTTGTCACAGAATGACCTTTTCAGGTTTTGTGCCATTAAATACCAACTTAGCCTGTAAACATCATTCAACCAAACCAACTATCTTACCTAGATATGTATTTAGTTTTTTAAACACGTCACGCATATGTAATTTGCCACGTAAGGTGCGGTTCATAATTCTCAGGGACGCACGTAGTCGTGTTGTCATACACAAATACAGAATAAGTCAGCAACATGCAAAAGCCCACCGTGGCTCACCACGTCCAAAAATCCATTTAAAAAATTGTTAGATATTTTTCGTCGTCATATGCATAAACATTAAGCATAAATTATGGAACGGAGTTACCTTCTCAAATATAAATATTTCATAGGATGGTGAAAAACAAAAATTACACAAATAAAGGACTTAAAATCACTTGGAACAATTATATACAAAGGAAAATAGACAGTCGCGTCTACTATAAAATTACAGAAACTATTTCCGTCGTCAATATATGGAAGTCATTAGAAGTTCTATAGCGGGTTATTTCCAGGAGGTCCATTTAACGTACCTTCTTTGCCACAGGTAGAATGACTACTGTGGAAGGTTTCTTCCTGAAACCCCTTGGTGAGCGAACTGATTAGAGGAAGCTATTGTTTCTTTTACTGTTTAATTTAATTCTTGATAGTAGTGTTTCCTAGAGTACATCCATTTTCTTCGAACTATTTATGAATTCGTGAAACAATATTTGTGGTGGAAAAGTGCCACGGTATACCGTTCTAAAACCCTCTTCAATTTCTGAGCCATGATGCAGGCAACCCACAGTTTCAACAATGAAATGACATCGCGAGTTTGTAGCTGGAAGTTAACCTTCCCACCTCGCGTTCGCACGATGCGTTTGGCGATTAGAGGGGATGTATCAAAACTTCGGTCACAAGTACGCGACTCTGCCGTTGGTTCTCTCGTTGAGAATAAAAATAA
>JJRW01S0002653.1:97539-111749 GCA_001188405.1 Loxosceles reclusa
CGTAAGTATTACTGTTTGGATACTGTTGCAAATAAATTTTGTTCATATTTGTTTTAGAATGTTCAGTACTCCTATCGAAAGAGAACGTGACTTTTCCCGTTACGTGCTCATCCGGAACTATTTCGCTGACGTTCCACAGCCTTTAATAAGCCGCCAGGGTCTAAAGAATATCCTATTAAATTTCGAGAACGTTGTTAAGTACCGTTTCGAAGATGAAAGCGACACCGACCATTGGATGACTGCTTACGTTAAGTTCAAAACTGTTGCATCCGCCTATTGCGCAATTAATTCTTTAAATCATACGGTAAGTAACATTTTTGAAATCCTAAAATTAAGGTTTAAACATGTTTATGAACAATTAACAATATGGCACCGGAAAATGATTTTTAAACGTTAGTTCCGCCTCTAAAATACATGGCAGCTTGTGCTGCGCACTATATAAAAAGGGATGAATAGTGACATTTGGGGTCATTTGAAATTAGGAAACATTATGCCGGAGTTTGAGTATATAATTTTACTACTCGTGCATGGAATTTTACATGGAACATTTAATTTCCTCCCATATGGGGTATATTTATATCAAACGATATTTCTCATGACTCTTCAATGTTGCCTCAACCATTGAAGTAATCTTTTTTTTTATGCAGTAAAGTACTAAAACACTCTAGGATAATTTTGAAATTGCCTTAGATCTTCAACGAATATATTTGTTTTCGAGCATTACTGAATTGTATTAAATATCTGGCGAAATGTAGCATTGTATTTTTTCATTTGTATATAAACGGAGTTATTTCACTTTAATTACTGCTTTAGTTTCGTTTGAAATAACTTATTAAACGGTGAAACTTTTGTGGCCAGAATCTAACCATTTTATCGCTTGTTCATGTACACTCGTCAATATAACGATTCTAACTCCTTCCCTTTAACACGTTAAAAAAGTTATTCGCTATTTTTCACTTTTGTTTTTATTACGTGTTTTTTTTTTACACGTTATGTTTAGTCACGTACAGAGGCGTGTAATACGTTAGTCAACACTAACGTGTTACACGCCTCTAAACGAGAAAACCAGTGATGTTGTGTAAAGAATGTACGTGTCACAGAACAAATAAAAAAAAAATAAATTAAAAATGCTTACAAAAGCGAGCTGAGCACGAGAAGCGGCTGGTGGAAATTATGAGACACATTACGTCATTTTTAAATTAAGTGAATTATGTGCTAGATATTCAGTGTCCGTATAAGTTAATGTGAATTTCGGATGAAGGTTATGAAAAGTTCTTTGTGGTTAAAAAAAAGTAAAACTTCAGTGACAGATTCTAAGTCACAACAATTTCTACGGGCCAGAGAATTAGTTTTTTAGTCAATTAAGGCCCATAATTAGAGGATTAGATCGTGTTTTCTTTGAAGTATTGCTTAAAAACGTTACTCCAATATAAAAGTACTGAAGTAGCTAAAATTTGAAGTTTTAAATGTTGTAAATTTATGTGCCGGTGAGCACTTAAAATGAGTTTCGGATATGATTCATTTGTATTTTGTGAGCAACAAATTGAATTATCGAAATTTTACTTTTCATTAGCAATTTGCTATAATTAAAATGGAGATTTATTTATTGCAATTGCTGTTTTGAATTGAATTAAGTACTGCAAATCATGAGTGCTAAACGCTCGACACCGTAGGTGCTCAGAATTTTAATGCTAGTCATGTTGAATCTCATACTGTTAGCCGGCCCTGTTCAACAGGGCCTTGCATAACAAGTATGACAAACGGCTACATTATGAAACAAAATGCTTGCCATCGCCTTCAAGCCGGAGGCTTGTACCACTCATTCACGAACACAAATTAGATGCAGCGTGCCCATGGACTGCCTTACATGGGTTAACGTAAGATGTCTCCTTTGTGCTGCTCGCCGCCCCTCACGAGCTCCTTTTTTGGTAAGCACGGAGGACATTGCTTCCCCGAGTTGCTTGGGCAACATGGAGTTTAGTTCAGTTTCTTAGCCTTAATCAATTTTGTTTCTGTATTTGTTTCAGCTCCTTTAGTTCAGACTTTCATGTCCACCATTCACTTTGTTCTATGGTCCTCAGTCGGATGCCTTGTTCCCACAAGGGCGAATACGGAGAGACGTTGTCCCAGAGGAGCCTTATCCATTTATTCCACAATTACGCTGTGTTTGCAGCACTAGCTTCGCAGGTTTTTGTTACTAAATTTCATCAAACTAAATGCTTTGATCGTTTTTTGTTCATCTTGTTTTCAGCCTTCGTCCTTAGTCATACGTTTGGCACAGTAACTTTCTCAGATTTTGTGCCATTAAATTTCCACTAATCGGGCTCGCCGTTTAAACGAGTACATGGCGTCCCCTGGGTACCTAAGCTGTTTAGTTTTAAATATTGACGCAAGATGTTTAAAGCCCCGTTTAGGTGGGTCTTAATTGGAAAGTACAGCTAAGTAACATGTAGACAATTGCGACCGAGCAGAGCATAAAGCAGATATTTCACCGTATCAAATAACTTACACAGAATTGCAATGAATTAATAGATGTGGAAAAACATAACGTGTGGCTTCAAACTACTCTCATAGTTGAGCTACGGTTTGTTTCGGCTCATACTCACCTTTCTGGTCAATTCGGGGGCGTGACATGAGAACCCAGGCGATTTTCCATAATGCGGACTCTCCTCGGGGCCTTTTTGGTAGATACGGGTAGTGACATGGGCATCCTCGAGGTGCCAGATCCATTTAGTTTCCATATATACCTTGTGTTCGGCACAGCATGGCCTTACAGATCTGTGCCATTAAATTTCAAATAACCAACCGAACCTTCACCTGCCTATTATGTTTCTGCGATATAACTTTGTCCAAATCTTTCCTCAGGGGCTCAACTTTTTGGGAAGTACAGGGAAGGTCGTAGCGTCCCCGAGGAGCCTCAGCCACCTGTGTTTCCATCGCACAGACCTTTGCTTTAGTTCCGATTCTGTGTTTCTGTTCGCATTTTATTTTATGCACACCGTTCGCCTTTTGGTTCTTGTGCCTATTTAGTTGATATTGTTTGTTTCGTGTTTGTCTCGTACGTGTTTCGCTATTTCCTGTTTGTTCCGGGGATAGCGGTCCAAGCGGCTATCTTTTCGCTCTCGGCGTTTTCCGTGTCGCTGGAAATGGGGATCCTGGTAATTGAGGGGCGAGGTACTGTCCCCAATGCATTGCTTTGTCGCCGGCTTCAACTAGACGAGAGCTTGTCTCGGCCCGAAGTGTCGCAATCTGCTGGGATTTTTCGCGTCCTCCGGCTAGGGTCAACTGATCGTTTGTGTCCGGCTTGATCAGCCTTGTCGGCCCAATCGTGGTGGTGTAGCTCCTGGTTAGCCCTGGCTCGCTTTCACGTCCCCTTTATGGTTGGGGCAGCCGGGAGCCGAATCTTCAATCCTTTAAACATGCAAAACTCAGAGTGGGTCCTCGAACGTGGCTCGTACCGAATGCTCCGTTCCTCTGCCTTCACTTCTCGTTTCTAACTCCTAATCGTACATTCTTCAGATTCTAGCTTTTCGAAATTATCACCATAATGTCTGAGCACTTATTCCGCTGCCGGTACACTTAAAACAGACTATGATCAGGAGTGAACCCACCCTTGCACGGCCGTCTTGCGTCCCTAAGTTTGGACTTCGAGTGAGGGAGCTCGGTTTGACTATTCCTGATTTTTGCGCATAGTGTTTGTTACCTCTTGGCTGAGTTTTCAGCCCTCTGCTTGTTTCTATCTGTGCCGGTATCCCCAGAGGCAGCACTCCCCAGATTCATTGTGCAGTTGTACCTTGTTCATCGTGCTGCCCATTCCAAGCATGTCCCCATCTTTACTGATGGGTCGAAATATGAAGGCCACGTTGTATTTGGGATGGTGTGCGGTGATGTTTCGGTTTTTGACAGCCTTCCTGTACATAGATTTTTACAGCTGAGCTACATTCTCTCCCTGGCGTTAGAACGCATTAATAGTTGCTCGTTGGTACGGGCATGTCTACTCGGACTCCTTACTACTTTGCACGCTCTTGTTTAGCTTCAGCATCCGACTCGCCGTGTAGTCCCACATCTTTGTTACTTCGTTATTTGAGTAGTCGTGGCTTTGATATCCGCTTTTGCTGGGGACCGTATTCTTGGGAACGAGGCTGCAGACAGTGTCGCGAAGTTTTCTGCGGGTCGTCTGCGAATGCTCCTCCCATTCACCGACTGCCAACCCGTTGTTCGAGTCACTCCTTGCTCCCTGCAAGATTTCTGGGACGCACACTGCGAAAAAGCAGCATGCCGTAAAACCTGTAGTTGCGGACTGGTCATGCACTCTCTTCTCCTTTCTCGACTGGAGGACTTGCTACTCGGCTTCGCATTGGTCACGCTCGTATCACACATGGTTTTCTTTTGCGTGGCGAGGACCCATCTACATGTTCAATCTGCCATTCAGTTTTGTCAATTCACATCTTGACTGTCCTGTTTTTAAATCACTTCGTGTTCAGGTTTTTTAAGTCTCCTGTTTCACATCTTCATACTCTTTTAGCAACTACATCTGATTTTATCGTTTTGAAAAATTTGCTTTCTTGCCATATTTATCACTAACTGCAATTTGTTTTCATTTGATTTTAACTTTCTTATATGATCTGGTTTCATCGCCACATTTTATCCGCTATTTATTTTAAAGTAACTTTTATGTGCCTTCGACGGGTGCAGGTGTGTTAGTTTTAATGCTTTTTTTACTCTCGTTTTCTGTTGTTTATGTTATGTTTGGCATAGAATGGCCTTTCAGGTTTTGTGCCAATAAGCACCAATCAACCAAACCGTCCAACGTTATTTTCAATTCTTTTAAGTTTTGTTTCTCATCGTGTCTTGTGTTAGCCATGTGCTAAAATTTTCTTCCACGCGGCTATTCCCCACATTTAGTTTCCCTTTTCACCCTCAGCGTGGCTGCACGTTTATCGTGTGCGGCGAACCTTGTCGGTAGAAATGGGGAAACCCGGTAATTGAGGGGCGATACTGTCTCCAATACGTTGCTTTGGCCCCGGCTTCAGCTAGACGGGAGCTTCAGTCTCTGCCAGGAGTGTCTCAATCGGCGAAACGGCGGGTTCCTTCCCGTCTCCCGGCTAGGGTCAACTGACGTTTGGGTCCTGCTTGATTAACTCTTGTCGGCCAAATCGTAATTGTATAGCTTCTGGTTAGCCCTGGCGTGCGTGCACGTTCCCTTATCGGATTCCGTGGTGGGTAGATCTGCCGGGAGCCGAATCATATCTGCCATGCAATAGCAAACTTCTAAGAGCGGAACCTCCAAAAGCCCAAACCGAATGCTCTGTTCCTGTGTCATGTGTTCCTACTTCCCATGTTCATTCCTTATGCATGCTTCCGACTTTGGTTTTACGAAGCTGTCCCCCTTCATCGTTTCGAAGGGACTTTATGCACTTGCACCAACATCTAAGAAAATTACGATCGGGCGATTTGTCAGACTGCTTAAGTCCACTTCATTACTGCAATCTAAGTCTTGCCATCACAGCTGAGCTACATTCCCTCTCCCTGGCGTTGGAACATATTGGTTGTACAAGCATGCCTACTCAGACTCGCTCAGTTGATTCGCAGGCTCTACTTTCCCTGCGCAGCATCCAACTCGCCCTGTGTTCCACATCCTTGTTACTTTGCGTGATTTGAATACGCGTGGCTTTGATACCCGCTTTTGCTAGATTCCAGGTCACGTCTGTATTCTTGGGAACGAGGTTCCAGACCGACCCGCAAAGTCTTACGGGTTGTCTGCGCATGGCCTTCCCTTTCATCAATCGGAAGCCGCTGTTCGCCCCTGTCTACATGCTCGCAGGCAAGAGTTCTGGGATACATAGGCAAAAAAACAAGCTGTACGTCCTGAGGCCCGTAGTTGCAGACTGGCCGTGCTCTTCTCGTCGTGCTCGACGCTAGGATGTGCTACTGGCTCGCCTGCGGATTGGGCACATCCGTCTCACGCACGTTTTTCTTTCGCGTGGCGAAGAGCAACCTTCCTGCTCCCACTGCCATTCAGTTCTCACCGTTCGTCACATTTTCATAGTTTGTTCTGTTTTTACGTCACTGACTCCAGTTTTTTTTTCTGATGTTTTAGACCTTAAACGATTTTAGCGCATTCCTTTCATTTTACCGGTTTAAAGAGTTTCTTCCTTTCACATTTGTATCATGAGATTCAGATTTGTTTTCATTGCTTTTTTATCTACCTGATGTGCTGGTTTCATTAGTTTTACCTTGCTTCATTTTTACTCCTGCCATTGGTTTTACTTTCCTTTTCACGTGCACCCGTAAAATTTATAGACTACTACAATTACGTCTCAAATTGCTTGTCTCAAAGCTGAAGATCATCCACGAAATTACTTATGAACACAGGTTAGTGCAGCGTGCTGTGGTTGTGCCTTACGCTGGTACACGTAACTTTCTTCTGCCCATTTCTTTTCATCTGTTTCGTTCTCTTGTTTTATCTTCGTTGGACCCAGAACGATTTTTTCAGATTTTGTGCCATCAAACACCAAATAACCTAACCTACGTCTTTTGCCAACATGCCTATAATTGTAATTCCTCACGGCTCGTTGAACACCTCACGCGGAGTGATCTCCATGTCTCCGAGGAGAAACTTCTTGTTGAGCTCGCCGAGCAAGGAGTTCAGGCTGTGTGACGAATCGCTGCGTCGTGATGGGCAGACTGTTCCAACGAGACACATTTCGACCTTCCACACACCCGTATTGCCGCCTCACATCACCGCTGGCTACCTCTTGTCCCGTTCTATGCTCCTTATCCGCCACGCTGCTTAAGTTGCAGTCTCAACGTGCACATCCTTAATGGCGCAGAGTATCTGAATCCACCTTCGCATGTCATTTTCATGCACGGCCTTCCTGTATTTCGATTTTCGGCATTCGGGATGAGTCATTTACTGAGTGAGCTTTGTTTGCCTCTTCCTGACATTGCAGTGTTTCTCTTGCCCTTGGGAGAAATTTTAACCATCTGTATGTTTCGACCTGTGTCAGTTTACCAAATGTGTAGCACCCCCTCAGGCTAAATGTGTAGTACTACCTTGCACATCGAGCGTCGTATTCCTAACATGTACCCATCTACACTGATGGGTCCAAATCTGACGGGCACGTTGGGTCTGCCATGGTGTGCTATGGCGTTGAACTTGCTGACAGCCTTCCTGCACAGGCTTCGATTTACACTGCCGAGCTTCATTCAATCTCCTTTGCGTTGGAATACATCCGTCGTTGGTCTGTTCAGGACTTGTATTTACTGTGACTCGCTCAGTGCTTCGGAGGATATTATTTCTCTGCAGCATCCCTCGCCCTGTATTGTCCCACATCCTTTACGCGATTTGCGTCCTCCTTGGTATGATGTCCGGTTTTGCTGGATTCGGGGACACGTTAGTATTCCTAGGAACGAGGCTGTAGACCGTGCCGCGAAATCTTCAGCGGGTCTTCTGCGCATTCCATTTCCGTTCACCGATTGGAAACCTGTTCTTCGTGCCTGTCTCCGTGATAGCTGGCAAGATTTCTGGGACACGCGAAGTGCGAATAAGCAGCATGCCGTTACAACCTGTAGTTGCAGACTGGCCGTGCGCTTATCTCCGGTCTCGACGTGAGAATGTATTGCTCACTCGGCGTCTCATTGTTCACACGTGCTTGACGCGTGACTTTTTGCGTGGGGAAGAGCCACCTATATGTTCCATCTGTCGTTGTTTTTTTCTACTCTCATTTTTATTGACTGTCCCGTTCAGAATCTAAATTCTCTTTATTTAGACCCTCGTACATTTTAGCAAAATCATTTGATTTTACCATTTTGCGATATTTTTTGCTTTCGTTTCTATTTCTAGCTTTAGCTTGTTCTCTTTTACCGCAGTGATGTGCTGGTTTCTTCGCCTTGTTTTAGTTTTCATTTTACCGTCACTCGTCTGACGTCTTTTCCGTTTTCTGCTTTCTTTCAATCATTAGTTTTGTCCTATGTATCTTATGTTTGGCACAGAATGGCTTTTCAGGTTTTGTGCCATTAAACCTCCAATAACCAACCACCAGGGCTCTTTTTTGAGTATGGAATGACGTGGTGTCCCCGAAGTGCACGAGCTATTTTGCGTATTCTGTTTACTCTGTGCTTGGCGTAGCATAATTTCAGCTGTCGTGTCGTACGATTCTAGCGAAAAAAAATCAGTCTGCGCCCCTGGTATTTATTTCCAATTACAATATTTTGAAAATGTCTATACCTAACTATAATTTTCAGGTGTTTTAAGCCACGAGCGTTGGAGATATCCAAGTAAAGCTAGTTTCCGTTTATAAGCAAATAGAAACGAAAAACACTGTCCGTGAACGTTACCGTAGCAAAACCTGTCATCTGTTCTCAGCCGAGGCATAAAATTTTCCAACTCTTCCCGCAAAGAAAAATCCCTGAAATTCACATTTCAATGTTTACAATTGCACTAAACACTTAGTTGTTTTTATTACAGGTTGGAATAAATGCTGGCTTCATTGGACCAGTTTTCAAATTCTACAAGGAGAAAGAAGAAAACATCAAGCGATGCTTAAGTGATGGCTCTTTAATAGCTGTTCAAACGAAGAACTTTTGCGTGGCATATCCGGAAATGCAGCATTTCTTCGAACAGTATGGGAAAATTTCACACATAACCCCCGGTGTTACGACCATCATCAGCTACGAGTATTTCAGTCAAGCACTGGCGGCGCAAGTTGCCAACAATAAATGGAACAATCAGGAATATTACTATTCGGTGACAGTGATTAAACAGCGAAAAGAATTATTAATTGCTTTTCTAGTTGCACTCGAAACTTGTAATTCAAATGTATGTCTGTACCCAGGAAGCTTTGTCCCAGAGTATCCTAGCGTTCCTCTGCCAGAAGGACCTCCCAACTCATGTGTAACGGAGTGTCAGGGCGGTTGCTTCGATATAGCTGCAGAAGTAATACGAATTTTGCAGAACAGAGTTCCTGTAGGTACAGAAGATGCTTTTACTAATAACTGCAATTCGTCCTGTACGTGCCACGCACCGGAATCTAATCCCGCGGAATTAAACAATGTGGACTGTTATAACAGCTTCGACGCGGGTGTCTTAGTTGACGTCGGGGAAGCGACAGAGCGTCTCCCTAACGCTGAATGCCACTCGGCATCCAGTAAGGATTCATTTCATTACGAGCTCTCGCCTGAAGCAGCTACAGAATATCAAGGCCATGTTTCTGATGGTGTATATGTCGATCGTTTTGTTACTGAATACGAATGTTCGGAAAACTGGAAAGAAACTCATAGTACCGAAAAAGATCCATACATTAACAATAAATCAGCAGAACCGATATCGGACAATCGATATGCCATGCCATATTCTCATGCATCGTATCTTGAACCTATTCATTCAAACTCTTTCGCCGGTAATGGTGAAAGCTATTTGTCCTTCGCATGGCAGTGTGCAAGCCAGGTGAAACGTACTAATCCCATTCATCCCGCTATTGCTGAAAACTTCCAACGCTACGCATGTAAGAGCGAATTTTTGCCTAATGCGAAGGCTTCCTTTAAGGGTTCTTTCCATTCTGTGGAAAACTGCGCTCCCAACAATAGTGAATATCCGTCATCGAGTACGAAACAAGGTCGAAATCATGTGAATCGCAAGAATGCGCGTCATGGAACACACATGAAGCCTCAACAGGCAAAAGCGAAGAATACTACGAAGAAGAATGCTACTTGATAACTTGAGGCTTGGATATTCCAAAGGATTCTTTGCAGCAAATTTTTATTACACAAATACCGTGTAAAGCCCTTAATTTACAGCCGCTCCCTCATGTAAGGGGAAATTGGCATTCACAACTTGCGAATATGCGTTCATAGAAAATAAGAGTACATGAGGTTGAATCAAGAACTTTAACTGTCAAGGGATGGTCAAGGTATTTTTAATGAAGTTATCGTATGTTAATGCCAACGAATTTTCAACATCAATGTTTAGACGTTTCTATTACCTTGTAGCACACGTGCTGTGAAATTTTAGTTGTGTGCGAAAGGGTTTTGCACTAAGCTCTATAGACAGCGCCCACGTCGGCGTGCCGGAACTCTTGAATGCTCAAACGTATCGTGTATAAACTTCCCTGTTCAGATGTTCCCAAATTCATGACTGATGTTATCGTGCAAAAGCTTGGTATAATCACGAAAGTTTTAATGTCACGTTTTAAAATCGTTTCTCATTGTTATATTGTAAATAAATAGTTTAGCATATATTTGTACTCCTATTTGCTGTTTACTGTTTTTCTTAGTTCCCTATTGTAAGCCTCCTCAGAGGTTTACAGTTTTGGTAAGTACGGGGAAAGTCGTGGCGTCCCCGAGGTGCCCGAGCCACATCTGGTATCGTTTAGTTCTTCCTTCGCCTGTCTGTTTTTGTGTGGCACGTTGCACAGCTTTTTGTTCCGATTTTGTGTGCCATTGTTCGCATTCTGTTCTTTTGTGCACACCATTAGCTTTTTGGTTATTGTGCCTGTTTCCGTGTTTCTTGCCCGTATCTCACTCTTAAGTTTTTGTTCCAGGGATAGCGGTCCACGCAGCTATTCCCTACGTTTAGAGGGTTTCCATCTTCGCCCTCAGCGTGGCTGCACGTTTGCCGTGTGCGGCGATCCGTATCGCTGGAAAGTGGGATCCTGGCGGTTGAGGGGCGAGGCACTGTCCCCGATAACTGCTTTGGCCCCTGCTTCAGCTAGACGGGAACATCAGTTATGCCCGGACTGTTGCACTCGGCTAGAGGGCGGGTTCCTTTGCGTCCCCCGGCTAGGGTCAACTAATCGACCGGGTCGGCGGGATTTGTCTTCCCGTTCAGCTCGACCGCGCGTATAGCTCCTGGTTAGCCCTGATGTGCTTGCACGTCCCCTTGTTGGGCTCGGTGGTAGGTGGTGCTGCCGGGAGCCGAATTTCTTTCCTCAATATGGAAACAAAAACTTCTTCGAGCGGGGGTCCTCTAAGAGGGCCCGAACCGAATGCTCCGCTTCAACTGTTCATTCTTCTGCACCTTTTCTCATACATTCAAGTGCCCGTGGGGTTACGAAATTATCCCCCATTCGTTATGTCGAAGGGAATTTACGCGCTCGTTGGCACTCCGAAGTCTGTCGAGCGTTTACGGTCGGGTGACTTATTGGTAGAAACAGCTTCGTGTCAACAATCTTCTACGCTTTTGAACTGTACATCCTTCGCAACCATGCCGATCACTGTTACTTCTCATGATACTTCGAACACCCTCGCATGGCGTGATTTCGGAATCTGATCTTCTGCACGGCGCCGACGAGGAAATACTTTGCGAACTTTCGAACCAAGGAGTAACGGCTGTGCGACGAATTTCATTGCGTAAAGACGGTCAGACTAATAACACAAAGCACCTCATTTTAACGTTTAACACGCCTGTGCTTCCGTCGGACATAAAAGCTGGTTACCTTCTCTGTCCCGTTAGACCGTTCATTCCTAATCCTCTACGGTGCTTTAAGTGTCACAGCTTCGGCCACGGGTAAACCTCTTGCCGAGGAGCTGCGACGTGCCTTCGTTGCGGACTTTCTACTCATGAGGATCAATGTTCTCCTACCTGTTGCATTAACTGCCGGGGCGATCACCTGCGTATTCGCAGGCGTGCCCCAAATGGTGGGAAGAAAACATACAACAAGTTAAAGTGACTTAGCGTCTTTCTTACGCTGACGCTAAGAAGCTTTTCTTCCGCCCCGCGGTTCTTACGCGGCGGTTGCACGTAGTACCCAGTCCGCCGAGGTCCAAACTACTCGGCTTTCCCCCGTTCTCTTGCCAGATTTTCCATCTCTTAGCGCTGCTTCAAAGCGCTTGCTTCTGCAACTGCTAAGCCTTCGAAGCCTAAGCAGAAAGCTTCTCTTACTGCTTCTGGTGTCCCGCCTCGGTCTACTTCTAAACCAGCTATCAGGAAGATCACCGGGTCTAAGAAACGATTGAAAAAGGTGATGTTAGGCGTGGTGTTTTACATCTCACAAATTCATTTCGCGAGCTCTCAGCATTTGAGGACAAGGACTGTATGGACACAGCCCCCTTCTACTATAATTACAAAACCCTCGTCCAAAAGGGAGGACGTTAAGTCTAAGCCGCCCCAGCCTTACACGTAATGGCTACTACACTCTTACGATGGAACTGTCGTGGTTTGCGTGACAACGTCTATGACTTGAAACTGTTGTTGCATACCCATTCTCCTGTGTGTCTTGCTCTACAAGAAACTTTGTGGCCGACAACTCAAGTGGATGTGCGTCACTATGGTCTCTACCGTACGGACGACTCCTCCGAGTCTTGGGGAGGCGCTGCTCTTCTCCCACGTGCCATCCATAGTTCTGACTCTTCAGCCGCAGTTGGACTGTTGCTGTACGCATTTTTGTCGGCCAGACGCTCACGGTTTGCTCTGTTTATCTGCCACCGGGAGACCGCGTGGCTTTTCGATTTTGGATGCTCTGGCGTCTCAACTTCCGCAACCGTTTCTGCTGTTTGGGGGGGATTTAAAGGTCACGGTACTCTTTATGGAAGAACCTCTCTACCAATAGCAGAGGTCGAGGTGTCGAGCGCTTGCTCACAGATCTCGACTTGTCCCTGCTGAATACTAGTGAGTACGTATTTTCATGCCCCAACGTGGTCATTCACTGCTTTAGACCTGTCTTTTTGATCTCCATCACAGTACTCCCTATGGTCGTGGTCTGTCCTTTCGGACCCCATGGGGAGTAATCACTTTCCCAGTTTTGCTGTCTTATACCACTGCTGGTAGAGTTTTCCAGCTTACTGAGGTGGAAAATGTACTGTGCTGATTGGGATCGTTGCGCCACATTACCTATGTTGACGGATGACTTGGTTGACATTCCGTCCATCGATCAAGCAGTGGACTACGTGTAGCAAGCAGCAGCGTCTTCCATACCACGCACTTCGACACGCTTACCTAGATCCCCTAAACCTTGGTGGAACCACGACTGTTCTGCAGCCCGGGAGGCGCAGAAGAAAGCGTGAGACATTTTCCGCCGGTACCGAACTCCGGGTAATATGGCTCGTTTCCAGCGGGCTAGGGCGTATGCCCGTAAGGTTCGCCGTCGCAGCCAACGCGAGTCGCGGCGAAGGTTTGTGTTCAGCATCACGTTTTCCACTAGTTCGAAGGTTGTTTGGGACAAGATTCGTCGCATATGTGGTCGCTACACGTACCACCCGATACTGTTTGTGCACGGATGGTAGCACAGTGTCGGATATTCCCACTATCGCGAATGTCTTGGGTGACTTACCCAGGTTTCTCGTAGTTCCCATTACAGCACATCGTTCCAGGCTGTGAAGTCCTCAGCAGAACGTGCAGTGATTTCCTTCCGGTCCTTTACACCAGTTGGATGCAATTCCCCGTTTACGTTCCTTGAGCTGCAGGCAGCTGTCACGTTCTCACGATTCTGCGCCTGGACCAGATACAGTGCACCACGCCATGTTGCGACATTTATCTCCTCTGTGTGCTGCTCCAGTTATTTAACCGCATTTGGCTGGAGCTGGAGTTTCCGTCCTCATGGTGTCATGCTACTGTGCTACCCTTTCCGAAACCTGGGAAGGATCCCACAATGCCTTCGAATTAGACCTTATGCGCGCATACCTATAGTGCATTTCCGTTAATCTCTTCTCTTGTCTTGTCTCCGTTCCAGAGTGGTTTTAGGCGGCTGCGTTCAGCTACAGATAACTTAGTCGCCCTGGAGACGTCCGTCCGGGAGGCGTTCGTTCGTCATGCACATCTGGTGTCAATCTTTGATCTGGAGAAAGCCTACAATCGCATCTGGCGTTGTGGTATTCTCAGTGACCTCAGTGCTATGGGGCTCCAGAGAAACCTGCCGGTGTTTATTTGGTATTTCTTGGCAGATCGCACTTTCCAGGTTCGTGTTGGCACGACTCTGTCCCGCCACTTTCCTTAGGAGGGCGCCCCCCAGGGGGCTTGTATTATTTGCAAGCAGGGGACTGGCGCCCCCGGGCCCCGAGCTGGGCGTCGCATTCTTCCCATTCCTTGCGACTCCCCTTTCCTATACTCTTTTCTCTTCCCCTCTTTCCTTTCTTTTACCCCTATCGTTTTTTATCTTTTTGTTTTCTTTCGTTACTGTGTTACCCCAAGGCTTAGCGTTCCACGTAGCTATAGTCTCCATGGTGGAGGGTGTTATGGCTCCACCTTAGCGTGGCCGCATGTTTGCCGTGTGCGG
>JJRW01S0002663.1:71933-82926 GCA_001188405.1 Loxosceles reclusa
AACAATACAGTTAGGCTCTGGGCCCCAAGACCTCTGAATTGGGCTCCGTTTATTATACATGAAACATTAATACTATCAGTAAAATTGTCAATGGTGAAAAGTGCAAAAATTGCAACATACAGGTGTGATAATAAACAGAAAGCACAGTTTTAGGTAAATATATTTTTGGAAGATCTATGACCCTACTTTGCAGTAAGTCACAAAATATGTGGCTATATTTTTTAATGAAAGAAAGAGCCGTTATTATCATATAAATTTTCTTCAATCTCTCAAAGTAATTAATAAGTGTAGCTACAGATGTTGTAGATGCTATGGCCTCCATGTTGATTATGTTTGTAATGGGAAATACAGTATATCCTGAGTTGTTGAAGTGGCATTTTGAGATTCACTACACTAACAGAAATTTTGTTTAAAAATCTGTGACACATTTCATGAGTTCGGCAACTTAACTCTAAACTGAAAAAACTATGTGACAATCACTGAGAACATTTTTCACACAAACTTACATATCCTTATTAAAAACTATTTTTTTTAACATACCAATTTTACAGATATCTAATAAATTCAGAGTTGCAGAGTTTAAAATTCTGACTACGATAAAAATCTGAAAATGAACCTCTACAAAAGTAACTTGGCACACTGCACTGGTTATAAGTTTTAAGCAATTCATTTAATTAAAAGATATATACCTCACACACTGGTGATTTCTATTCAAATAAAAGGCTTCTGGACATTTGGAGACACAAGTTCCATTGAAAAGCAAAGTCCCAAGTGGACATTCAAGGCAGTCAAAAGAACTTCCACCATGGCATGAGGCACAAATGGCATTACACAATTTACACCTGTACATGAAAGGTAATATATATTGTTATCAGAATGAAACATTGCTTATGTATATATGTCACAAGGCATGAGAAAAGCTAAATGAAACTTTTGCTTGATTGGTTAAAAAACGGAATTTTATTTGAAAAGTATGTTCTACCTATCAATTTTTAAACACTGTATCAATACATGAATGTTTGTATGGAAATGAGACATAACACTGACATTTTTATAAAAAGAAAGGATATCAAATGGAAAATTGCTGAACACTGTTATTTATGAATGAGAATCAGAAACTTATGCAAGTTACTCCAGGATGGTAGTCAAGCTCAGGCAATGATCAACCAATCAGACAATATAAAACCATGCTATCTCTTTATGAAAATTAAGTGTTTAGCTTTACATTTCAATATAAGATCATACAATACAATACAATCTAGGATTTTTCGAGAGAAATAAACAACAACGTTAGATACGCACAAGTAAAAACAATTTTCAAAACTTGATCCAGATTTTGGTGGAAGTTTGTGATCCAACTTTTTCAAAAGTAAGTTGACGCAAAATGAATCCTCCTCCTGAGGATTCATTTTGACCTCTGAGTGAGATACATAGATGACATGTTCGTTCTTCACACAGGTACACCAAGTGATGTGTCTCAGTTTTTGGATGAAATTTATTCCATTGATCGAAACATATAATTTACATTTGAGTTGGAAAATGAGGGCTGCATACCACATCTGGATGTCTTCATCTGGAAAATGGACACAGGCTTTAAAACTTCTGTTTTTCGCAAGACACATTCAGTTACACTCCCACCCCATGCCTGGTCATGCCATCCCCGTCAACGTAAGTTCTCTGCTTTCAAGACATTCGGGTTTCGAGCGATCAATATGTGCTCAAATATGACCCTGCTGAATGATGAACTCATCTATTTGAAATCTGTGGCCATTCAAAGGGGGTTTCAACTGAACATCACTCACTCTGCATTTCACAAGTTTTCCTGGGCTCAAAGTCAATACACTCTAATGTCAAGTAGCCCCCTTCCAAAATAAATCATCTCATTGTCTTTCTTCCCTTCTATTAGCTTCAAAATAGGTCAAATCCTAACCAAAACTAATTTCCTGGTTAATTATTTTCCATATAGTAAGATGAGTTTTTCTGGACTCGAAGATTCCATTCTGTCCTTAAATTTTTGGGGTATCTATGAAATCCCATGTCAGTGCGGGCGCGCCTACATTAGCCAGACTTATCGTGCCCTCACATTCCGGATCAGGGAACATAAAAACTGTGTAAAAACCAGGAAATCTGGTGGTCGGCAATTGCTGTACATTGTTGGGTTAATGACCATAGGTTCAAATTTTCAATTGCCAGAATTATAAAAAAAGGCCTGTTCACCACAGGAACTCAACTTTTTAGAGTCATTTCACAATTTGTGGCATAGGGAGAATCTAGTTAATTCTGACTGTTTTCCTTCATTTTCATGCATATGGAAACCCTTCATCAACCGTAATCACGAAAATGCGCACCGGTCTAGGGAAGTAAATTCGCCCTTATGGACTCCGTTGGAGTGTGCCAAATGTTGGTGATAAAGTTCCATTTTTGGGGTGTTTATTTGTGACAATGCACCACATGTGGAAAGAAATGGAAATTGAAGGATTTTCCCTTTTTTGTTTTTGTCATTATAGTCTCATAGTAACATTGGAATATAATGTGAAACTTGTGATTAAAAAAACAAACAATGTTGAGGAAAAAAAATATATATATATACTTCAGTCTGACAGCAGACCATCATCAGTGGTTGCAATACAGGATCTTTGTTTAAAGAGTTGTTGCCAAACACTTGGTAAAAAAAAAGGTGCAAAAACAATTGCCAAGTTGAATTGGTAAATTAAAACAACTAGTGGTAAAAAACAATTATGGTAGAAACAAACAAGGAAAGGATAAAACTGATAAAATTCTGCAGACAATTGAAAGGAATTTAGGCCCACTTTCTAAGGAAGGCTTCCCATACATCACAAATCATATTGGAGTCTGTTTGTTTGTTGAGTGCAATGTTCTGGATCTGTATAATTTGGCAATTTCAATACCTTCTCTAAGATATCTTTGATGTTTATTATCACCAGAGGATACAATTTTGGCCCCTGACCAGTCAATATCCATATCGCTATCCTTCCATCTGTGTTGTGCAACAGCACTTCTACAGAGATCTTTATTTCTTGTAGCTGCTTTTGGATTTTAGATTCATTAGGACTACTAGGTCCACTAATTACAAGAACAAAAATTTATATGGAAACATTGTGGTTATTGAAGATAGACTGGAATGACCCACACTTACCTGTAAAGAAGCTCGGGAATGGAGAGATATCATACAATCTACGCAAGTGATCAATAATATCAAGATCGACAGATTCATCTTGTCAGTGGGGTGTACACAAATTGAAATTCATGGATTTTCAGATGCTGGTCAGAAGGCATATGCAGCGGTGATTCACATTCAAAGTATAACCTTATCAAAGAAGGTCGAGGTGAATCTTTTATGTAGTAAACCTTGCATGTCACCTCTCAAAACATTGACAATTCCATAACTTGAACTTTGTGTTTTTGTTTTGTTGTCTATACAGAAAAACTATACAGATATATATGTATAAATAATATACATATAAATAGCTATACAGAAAGGGTGGTTCTAAATTACCTGGCCAAACAGAAATGGGTAATAGGGTATATTCAGATGAACATTTTTTTTTCATAGATTGTATCTTGGTAACTGTTGTGTGTAAGCGCTAGAATGTGTTCACTGATAACAGTATAAACTTGTTCCGCTGCTTAGCTTAGTTATTTTTGCCATTCTAACGAGGGCTTCAGGTGGGAATGAGTAGTACACAACTAAGGAGATGGCACACATGAATCTAACATATGAAGCAGCCAATGCAAACGGTACAGATGCTCAGTTGTATCGTTAACGGTTCCCCGACAGAAGAGTCCCTCGTTATAATTGAATGTTTATGCGATACCTTGTGCCAATAACTTAATAATTATTAATAAAAGGACAACGTTTTAACCACAAATACATATTTACTTTATTTGACCAAGGTTTCGTCAGGTACCATTGGCCTGACTTTTTCAAAATACTGAAATGGAATCTGTAACTATCAAACTTTCTTGTTCACCTTTGGTCTGATTCAACAATTGTCTTAGTATGGCTGAAAAAAGAACATAGCATGTTTAAACCACTTGCGTCAAAGTCATTCAGGAAATGACAGGCCAATACCCGCGACATCATAGGCCAACCGAAGATAACCCAACAGACTTAGTCTCAAGAGGTATGAACCCAAAGGATTTCGTCCAACAGGAATTGTGGTGGAATGGGCCATCGTTTCTAAATCAAGAGCCTTGATGGAATCCTGTTATGGTGATGGAAATGGGATGTACAGACAAACCAGAATATTTGCAAGAAGTGAGAATTGAAAGAGAAACTAGTTTGATATTAAGGGATGGGGCAGTTGAACAAGACACTTGTGAGTCTTAGGATTTGATAACCAGCTTTGTTGACAGGAGTAGTACTTATATGAAATTAATTTGCCTTTTAAGTTTTATATTTAGATTCCTGCACAATCGTCTTCACATCGATAACAAGTACAGTGGACCTTTGTCAACAAGTGAAATTAAAGCTTCAGTTGCAAGACTCATACATAACATATAAACAGGTGAGTTTTCACTTGAGAGTTAGGCAATCAAAGAGGGACTACCTGTTTCATCTACAAGTATGTTCAAAACTTTACATCCCTTTCTGGACAAGGATAAAGTTCTTCGTATAAGGGGTCGATTGAGTCAGTTATCGTTAAATTTTGATGCAAAATTTC
Source organism: Loxosceles reclusa (assembly GCA_001188405.1). Taxonomy (NCBI): domain Eukaryota; kingdom Metazoa; phylum Arthropoda; class Arachnida; order Araneae; family Sicariidae; genus Loxosceles; species Loxosceles reclusa. Next base: position 76,619 of record JJRW01S0002663.1, read on the forward strand.
CTATGATTTTGCCTGCAAGACATATGTAGACTGTTTTAATTGTACAGTATTAGCATCAAAAAAGCTGTCATGCAAGTCCTCAGTCATTATTATGTTATGCAAGACAGAACTTTTGACCTTTAAATGGTAGAAATCTGTGCAAAAGGGTAGTACAGGAATGTATAATTTTCTTCAAAAACACACCAATTCTCTCACAGCAACTTATAGGCAGTATGCCTAAAGAATGTGTTAGTCAGACCTTTACTTCTAACCATTGTGAAGTGGATTATACAAGGCCATTTTTCATAAAGTTGAAAAATCAGAGAAAAGGTTTATTGAATAAGGTATATGCATAGCTATTTTTGTGTGCTTTGTGACTCAAGAAGTACATTTGGAAATAGTTTCCGATTTCACTGCAGCAGCATCTATTGAAGTTTTGAGAAGGTTTTTCATCAGGCGTGGTAAGAGTAAAATTGTTTATGGATAATGCTACATACTTTATCATAGCATCTGCAAAAATCAAAAGGCTGCAAAACATATTGAAGAATCCAGATGAAGATTTAGCTGGTTATTTGTCATCAGAAGGTGTGGAGTGGAAATTTTTTCCTCTCTGAGTTTCAAGCTTCAGTGATCCCTGTGAAGCTGGTGTCAAATCCTTCAAGTACCATTTAAAGAGATCAGTGGGTAATCTTAAATTCACTCTGGAGGAATTTATTACTATCACCACTCAGACAGAAGGTATATTTAACTCGCGTCCCATCACACCTCTGTCAGATAACGCTGATGATTATGACGTTTTGACACTAGAACATTTTTCTGGTTGGACGGCCACTAACCACCATCTGCGAATCAGAACTTATAGGCATACCGGATAACATCTAGACAAGTGGCAAAGAACAATGAAGGTGATACAGACTGTATGGAGGAGATGGCACTGAGACTATTTAAACCACCTTCAACAGCAATTGAAATGGCAATTTGAAAAGCAAAACGTTACTGTAGGTATGCTGGTCCTTTTACAAGAGGACAATTTGCCTCCTACCAAATGGACAATAGAATGAATTACCAAAACTTTCTCAGGTGCGGAAGGTAAAGTATGAGTAGAAATTATTCGTACAGCTAAAGGTGAATTTAAATGACCTGTCACAAAAATATGTATTTTACCTGTAGCTCAGCATGTAGTGTAATTGTGAATATTTTTATTTTTATTTGTTTTATCTCTGTAACTGGTATTGTAACTTGACAACTGCATGTTTTTTACTTTCAAATTATTATTGTTTTAAGCATTTAACTATTAGGAAAATTATTGTATGAATATATGTTGAATAACAGTGCTATTCAAGGTAGGCGGAATGTTGGAGGACACCAAATGTTGGCAATAAAGTTACATTCTTGGTGTTTATTTGTGAAAATGAAGCACATGTGGAAAGAAACGGAAACTGAAGAATTTCCCCTTTTTGTTTTGTCACTGTAATCAAACTGGAATAGTAAACTTAATTTTTGGTGCTTTCATTTCATTTTGTTTTACTTAATTGCAATGTTATTATGTAATTTTTTTACCATTTCATAATTCTTTCGTCTCTTGCATTGTCTCCTAATTTATTTTTGTTTTCAAAAGTTTTAAGCAAATAACTTTGAGAATAGTACACTGGCTTTTTGACTTATTCAATTGCTGGAGCCAATGCAGACCGTCTGCTGTAAACATGCTTAAGAAATTTTAGCTGTGAAATACCCAGTTCATTTTCTAAACATCAGATAATTCTTCCATGCAACAGGTGATAGTTTAAAAAATTATGTAGATCAACAATTAGGTTCGTTAATTCCTATATAAACTGGACTATTCAATTTTTAAATGCAACATGAACAATGAATGCATCAAATGCATGTCGCTATATCATAAAGTTGCATAAGGTCTTGATTTTTTTTTAATTCACTAGCTATATGAAACACTATTCTGTTGACAAATGACTCATCACTTCCACAAGTATCATTGGGTCTCTCAAGGGTAGAACTAACTACAAAGGATGCCCAAAGTACCCCAAACAAGGAAGAAAATTAGAGAGAGTACAAATCCAAGCTCAAGATGAAAAGGAAGAGTCATCGAGCACCCAAACCAAAGATGACAAACCAAGGAGTACTGGAGACACCAAGAACGGCAAGACCAAAAAGAAAACAAAGACAGTGAAGAAGGTGGAAAAAAGTCACGCAGTTGAAACTGACGATGGACATCAAAATGAAGATACTAAAAAGAAAGCACCACCTACGCAAGTGGATGGCTCCAAACCAGGACAACAACAACAAAAAGAAGATAACGTGGTCATGCAGTTGTTAAACAGCATGATTGGATGCAACCTAAATGGGATTCATGACGACACTGAAAGACTGGGCACGAAAGGTCAGCCAAGCCACATCTATCAATGAAATCTTCAGGATTACAATCGAAGGAATAAATTCCATTTGTCAAAACTTGAAGAACGACAATGAGTAGCACAAGAACTACCAGGGACCACTTGACGATATGTGTATGGAATGCCAACGGGCTCCTGATTAACAAAGAAGGTCTAAGAGAGTCTGTTGACGATAATGAGATTGACATACTAATGGTCACTGAAACTCACCTAAGAAGACACCAACACTTCAGGATCAGGAACTATGACTGCCATAGATACGAACGGGATGATGTTCCAATGAGAGGTGTAGCAATCCACATCAAAAGATCATTGACAAACTATGGGGGACAAGTGACAGCAACAAGATACATAGACTGTGTTGCAGCCTACATTGAGAACACAGCAATAGCAATAGGAACACAGCAATAACAGCTAATATCAGCCTACAGACCGCCCAGCTTCAAAGCCACAGTTTCGCATCTGAAAGTGTTATTCGCAGATGATTTACCAACCATAGCTGGAGGAGACTTCAATGCGAAACACGAGGATTGGAACTCGGAAAAGGCATACGAAGCAGGCAAAGTTCTCAAGGACTTTACAGAAAGAAATCGATTGGATGTGCATCTACCAACACAGCCAACGTACTATTGCAGGCAGGAAAAAGGGCATGTTCTGGACTTTGTCATCACCAAGAAGATACCACCACCAGAGGACGTGCAAGTGAAAACAGAACTGTCGTCGGATCATAGTCCAGTGATCTACAGCATCCCACTGAGACACATGGGAGTAGAAAAGCACCACAGGAAAGTCAACATTGAGAAAATGAAGACTCTTCTTCAGGACAGGCTTACACCGAACCCGGACATAAGAAATAAACAAGATATCGAAGACCAGATAGACCGGTTAAACACAGAGATATTAAAGAGCATTGAAGAATCGACGATAACCACTAAGCTGAGTGGCAACATAAGATTACCCAGAGAAATCATCAAAAGAATAAAAGAGAAAAATAAAATCCGGAAGGCATGGCAGGAGAAGAGAGACCCGGAACTAAAGAGAAGATACAACTGGCTGAGGGCGGACATAAAAAGGGATGTCCGAAAACATAAAAACGAAAAATGGAATGAGTGGCTACAAAGTATAGAACTGGGCAGTGATAAGCTCTGGACCCTGGTCAGGAAATTCAAAGAGGAAAGACCAAGAATTACATGCCTCAAAAATGGAAACCAGGCTGTCTACAAGGATAAAGAAAAGGCCAACGTCATAGCAGAGGAACTATGAAAGCAGTTCATGCCAAATGAAGAGCCAAGCAGCCCCAGATTCACGTACATGGTAAACAGATATATAAGAGGATTTCTGGCAACAGAAGTACAAGACGAGATGAGGGGCATGAACGAAGCAGAGATAAAAGAAGTGGTGAAGAAGTTAAACACAAAGAAGTCCCCAGGCAGGTCAGGAATAACAAACAAACTAATACAGGCCCTGCCGGAAAATGCCATTCAACTAATTGGAAAGATCTTCAATGCCTGCATCAGAAGAAAGTACTTTCCAACAGCATGGAAGACAGCAGTCATCGTTCCGATACTAAAGAAAAATGAGGACCGTCACCTGGCAAAAAGCTACCGCCCAATCAGTCTCTTAGAGAGCATTGGTAAAATCTTTTGAGAAAATACTTGGAAGAATCCTCGATGAAATCACAGAAAGCAAGAACCTCCTGATCAGCGAACAGTTCGGGTTTAGGACCAAACACTCAATGGAGCAGCAACTTCATCGACTTGTAGAAGACGTAACACAAGGCTTCAATGCTGACAACCATACCTTGGCGGTGTTCTTGGACATCGCCAAGGCATTAGACAAAGTGTAGCACCAGGGGTTGATCTGGAAGCTGATCGCAAGTGGCTATCCCAAAGACCTAATCCAGCTGAACACATATCTCACTGACAGACAATGCACCATCAGAGTAGGGGACAGCTACTCAAACTTCAAGATATCAAAGCTGGAGTGCCGCAGGGTTCGGTCCTGGGCCCAAAACTGTTCCTGATTTACATCAATGAAATACCCAAGATAGCGTCGGTAAAACTCGCAATATTCGCTGATGACACTGCTCTTTTCACAAGCCATCATCAAGGAGAAACAGTGAGAGCAAGGGTGCAAGCAGCACTGACGAGGATTGAGAAATGGTGTAGGCTCTGGCGTATTAAAATCAACGCAGCAAAAAGCCAAGCCATCTTATTCACCAAAAAACAAGCAAACATCAACTTAATAACTAATCTGGAGGTATTTGAAGAAAAGATACCATGGAAAGAGGAGGCCAAGTACTTAGGACTAATCCTGGACAAAAAAATGATGTGGAAACCTCACATAATACAAGCTGCCAGCAAGGCCAGAATGAAAATGCTGGCACTGCGCAGATTCCTACACCGAAAAAGTGTGATGAACATCAAGAACAAGGTAACAATCTACAAATCAATGATACAAACATCTATGCTCTATGCTAGTTCAGTGTGGGAATACGCAGCGCAGTGCCACATCAAGAAACTGCAAGTAGTCCAAAACAGGATAATCAGATCTATCTGCAGTGCTTCATGGTACGTTAGAAATAACCAGATTACCAGGGAACTCAGAGTCCCCAACATAAAGAAGACCATCCAAAAACAGGCGAGCAAATTTTACAAAGATGCAGCGAGTCACCAGAACCATCTACTCAGAAGCTGTGTGGCATACGACCAAGCAGCCCACCACAAGCACAAGAGGCCTAAGTGCTTACTACAGGACTAACCCGAGTAACCAGTCAGGGAATCAAGCCTATAGAAAAGCGAACATGTATCTACACAATGTCAAAGCCGTACATTTCAGATGAAAGGTAAGCGGTCAACAGACTGCGGGACTTCTTTAATTCAATCAAGTTGCAAGTTGCAAGGGTAGAACTATTTATATATCACACTAATTCAGCTCAAACAACTTTTCTCTCTTGGTTGCCCCAGGAATTTGGAATTCAGATAATGCACATTTTTTTTCATTTGATCAATATCAGATTTTAAGATCAAATTGCATTTCCTTTCTTTGTTTGTAAGTTTATCATACAACATTCATAAAGATGACTTTAAGGTATTGGTATGAGAAAAACAAACATGTTATGGAAGTGAAGTAGTTCATGTATGATAATTTAGAAAGGTTACATGAAAACTGAGATGTAGTTTTGCTATTATCAAATCATATATGTTAAATAAATCACTTACATGATTAAAAAAATTATAAGTTATTTTTGCAATATTTAGGGCTAATTGTTTTTTTTTTTTTTTTAAAGACAAACAGGTTAGAAGTTGTGCATGAATAAACACAAATAAATTTGATAACTTCGACTTGACTGAAGTTATCAAGGAGTTCGTTATGTTTTACGATATGAGAAGATAGAAAGAAACGAAGTAAAGAAGTGACAGAAGTCAAACTATCACATGGCACATTTGATTATGTTGCACTAGACAAGGATCAAATTCAAAGAGAATATTACAAAGTTATTTGAGCAACACTAATTAAAGATGTAATTAGGAAGATATGACTTTAAGACTCTGCATGATCTAACAATGGGTAAGTCCACAATTATCACAATGGATAGTTCTACTAAATGTACAGTAAACTTCATGCTTCAATAGTTCTCACTTTTCTCTCTTTTCACACCATTCATGCTGTCCATGCTCATTGGAGTCCATTTGTTCAAATCAATCAAGGAAAAAAACTGCAAATTTTTCCTGCATGCTCATTAACTCTTTGTGTGGCCTGACTGTATCTATACGTGAAATGAAAAGCAACAATCTGTGTCCACAGCATACTGAAAAGCAGCATGTCAAACCTCAACTGATGGCCTATATGCACACAAAGCTCTTCAGTTGAGGTTTGGTGTGCTGCATACTGCATATCAGTATGCTGAGGTTACATAAC
>JJRW01S0002676.1:87026-100635 GCA_001188405.1 Loxosceles reclusa
AGTAGGAGATAGCCAGAGACGTAAGAAGTAACGTAAGACGTAAGTAACTTTACAACTGTAGCGAAAAACTTATCAACGAATCCTAGTTGGTAAATAATGCGTAAATGGATATAAATGGTTCATAAATAAAATTACAGTTACAGTTAGAAAAATCAGTAACAGACAATAGTCAAACAAGGCTGATCAATTTAAAACTCACAGGTAGACTCTAATCCTACTACCAAAATTATCTGTATCATCTGCCTGTTCAGCGCGTTTTTAAAGCTTTCAACCGATGTAGTCTGTAAAATATCCTCTGAAAGCGCATTCCAAGCATTAACCATTCTATTTGACAGACACCCGTGTCTCAATAACACACTTGTCTGTTCCCTGCACAATTTGAGTGGATGACCTTTCGTAGCCTTTCGTTTGAAGAAATCACTATCTAATTTTTTCCTGTCCAGATAAAACCTTGTAGGTCTGTATCGGATCGCCCCTCAATCTCCTCTCTTGTAAACTAAACATTTTCAAACTTCTCAATCGTTCTGCATAATCATAACTCCTTAAACCGTCCATAAATTTCGTGACACTCCCCTGAACCCTCTCTAATCAATATCCTTTAATAAATGAAGCGACCAGAATTGGACCGCCTACTCATGACGAAAGTGAACCAAAGACCTTGTACAGAGGAAATACTTCTTTCATATGGCATATACGTAGAATGACGTTTAAGAAAACCCAGAAGTCTATTTGACTTATTCGCAGCAGCAAGTCTGTTATCGAGACACGAGTTTCTGTCAAACAGATTGGTTAATTCTTGGAAAGCGCTTTCGGGGGATATTGTACAAGTTATGTCCGTTGAAAGCTTTATTTTACGCTTAATACGATGAATATGACGAAGGATGAGGTCAGCGCAATTTTATGAATTTTTGACGTGTGGTCAGCCATGGTGGGCTTTTGCCTGTTGCTGACTTTTATTTTGTATTTGTATTTGCATTTAAAAACGTACTGCGGAGACAGATGATGCAGATAATTAAGTAATAGGGATCGTGCCTTGTTACATAATCTTATGTTGCTGATTTCCCTAACTGTAACTGTTACACTGATTTGATCAGTTTGGACACGGATTGTCACCTTGGTGGTAGAGCTATACCGGTGATGGATTTCTGTATACTGGGGCCTGGGTTAGTTCCCGGTCGTCTTGGGCATGTGTGTATGTGTTTGTCTTATATATATCTGCACCGTAGAACATTTGTATGTCTCATTGTGCGACTGACCAATATAATCTTCGATCACTCATTTCGTCGAATAAATTGTTTCCCCAGGCTACAAAGCACTAGATTGCTAATTCCCATAATACTTCTATGTTCTACGGACACGGACTGACTTCACGATTTAAGTTAAACGGCATATCCTTTTCTTTCATATTTTTTCTCTGCCTTTTACAAACAAATACAAATACAAATAAGCTAAATTAGCAACAGGCCAGGGGCCCAATACGGCCAGTTGAGGGGGAAAAAACTAACCCAAATGCACCATAGGGAGACCGGAGTCAATGAACCTGTTGAAACCATCAACAGATCCCAAACTCTCTACCCCCTCCAACAGATCATTCCAGTGGTTCACAACTCGATGACAAAAGAATTCACCTCTCAATTTCAAGAGCGAACGGGTTTATAGAGTTTCAGACCATAACCACAAGTAACAGAAATCTCCCTAATTTTAAACAGTTCCCAGCTCGTTCTATCAAATCCTCTAAGAAGCTTAAAGGCTTGCATAAGGTCCCCACGTATTCGTCTTTTCTCCAGAGAAAACATACCAAAGGTACTCTAACCCAACATCCTCTTAGTCTTTTTAGCTACTTCAGCACAATGCCGCGAAAATGAAAAATCGTGTGAAATAAGAACACCCAGGTCCCGAAAAGAGTCAACAGCTGTCAAAGCATCCTCTCCCAAATGGTATACATACCTGATATTCATTCTACCAAAGTGCATTACATGACATTTATCTGCACTAAAGAACATTCCCCATGACCTGGACCCAGTCAACACATCAAGCTTCCTTTGCAATTCCCTAGCATCAGTTTCAGTATTCATCACTCTCATCAATTTTGCGTCATCAGCAAATGCACACATCCTATCACCAACACAAGTGTCAAGAGTATTGATATACAATAAAAACAACAATGGACCATTACGAACCATTTCTACAGCTGTCCACTCAGAAAAACGTCCATTAACAACAACGCTCTGCTCGCGACCATAAAGCCAGTTCGCTATCGAACGGAGTAACGTTCCTCCTACTCCAACCCTGTGGAGTTTCTGAAATAACTTCCCATGGGAAACTTTATAAAAAGTCGTTTGGAAATCCAAAAACACAACATCAGCGCTGTTGCCTAAGTCGACCTCAGCCGAGACCCACTCATAGAATTCGAGAAGATTCGTCTGGCAGCTTTACCTTTCCGAAATCTTTACCTTTCGGTCAGATTTACCTTTCCGAAAACTGTGTTGCCAACCACTAATTAAATAAGCCTTTTTTAAAACTCTGTAAGACCCACCTCAATAAATGTTTCAAGTATCTTAACAACAAAACAAAAGTTGGACTCACAGATCTGTAATTGCTAGGATCATCTCTAGACAATTTTTTCAAGATTGGGGCAACATTAGCTCTCCTCCAATCCAAAGGAACGATTCCTGTCTGCAATGAGCCACAAAAGATTTCGTATAGTGTCTCTCCTTAGCGCATTCGTGCAAAATCTTTGGGTACAAGTCGTCTGGACCTGGTGCTTTATTCACACACAGAGACTGAAGATGTGTCATAACTTTGTTTTTGTCGACATTAATGCAACTAATACCTGATGCGATTTCAAAGTTGAAAAAATCAAGCTCGCCACGACTCACAAACACAGTGTCAAAAACCTTATTGAATTCATGTGCCAAATCCATGTCATCCTGAATCAGAGAGCCATCCTCCGTCTTAAGAGGTCTTACCGCACTACCAGCTCTCGCGTTCCCAGAAACATATCTAAAAAAGACTTAAGATCTGACGATGTTTTGTGCTAGTTTTCGTTCGCAATCACGTTTGGCTTTTCGAACAGCAATCTTAAAACACTTTCTAGCATCCTCAAATTTCATCCTATCACTTTGCTGTTTACTCGATTTATAAGCTATGAACGTATTCTGTTTAGCACAAAACAGAAGCTTTAACTGGCCATATCTCTTGACTTGTTTCACTTTAACCCTAAAAGGAATCCATTTAGTGACTAATCTGGCAAATTTACATTTGAAATCGTCCCATTTCTCGCAGACTCCATTGCCATGAAGCACCTCCCTAAAACATCTCGCAACTCATCTCTGAGGCTCTGAAAGTTACATCGAGTGAACACAGGAATTTTACGTTTGCCGCATACATACCTTTCTCCAAGGTTCAATTCAAAGAAGATCATACTGTGATCGCTATCGGCCAGCGGCTCTTCTACTGGCAAGTTCCAGATTGAGTCAACCCTATTAGACAAAGCTAAGTCCAAAACACTAGAACCCCTTGTCGGTTCCTCCACATGCTGGGAGAGCAAGAGTTCCCGAACCAAATCAAAAAATATTTGGCCTTCACCAGTAGCCATCCCATGCTTCCAATCCACTGTTGGATGGTTAAAATCTTCCAAAAGAAAAACGTGTGATTTTCCAGCAGCGAACAAAATTTGTGAATATAACTCGTGATTGTATTCACTGCCACAATTCGGGGGTCTATAGCGATTTCTTACCAAGTACTTCCTACCGGTGGTATTTCTTATTTCCACCCAAACAGATTTCACAGTGTGATTATTGAGTTCAAAGCAATCACAGGCAAAGGATGATAATTCGCTTCGAACATAAATCGCTACTTCTCCTAATCGGCCTTCACGATCATCCCGATACATCCTGTAACTCTCGAGAGCCAAAAGATTATCATCTCCCGAGCGTGCACAACTTTCGGATACACATATTAAATCCAATTCCCTCTCCGCTGCTTCTATATGCAAGAACTCAATCTTACTACACAAAGTACGCGCATTTGTTGTAAGCACCCGCAAGCATTTTTTTCCGACAGACCACCCGCGCTTCCATCAGACCGTCCTCGGTACAAGACACATTGATCTTCCCAGAATCTCCAGAGGCGGCGAAAGCTCGAATGGTCTGACGTCGAGTCCCTACCCGTTTTTGGGACCATAACTGGCCAACTGTTTTACCTTATCAAAAACGCAAGTATTTCCCCAACGAGACAGGTGATGATGATGATGATAATGATTGTTTTTTTATGGCTCAAGGACCTATTAAGGTCATACTGTGTCAGACACGAGATGAGCATGAATAAGGTGAAGAGAAACACACCGGAACGCGAACCCGGGCTCCTCACCATAGTAGCCCGTCACCGGTACCACTATGCCACTGGAAACGCTCGAGACAGAGGAACGCCATCCTTAGCAAACCACTTAGTTCCCCACAAACCCCTCCAATTAACAAATTTCATGCGAAGCCTTACGCACAAGCGTTCTAACTATTCATTTAACCGGCAAGCACGCACTTGTACATCCTTACGTCTCTCTCAAAAACATCAAGCACTGCAACAGAACTCTTCCTATCATACAGCTCCCATAAAAGACTTTCATATTTCCCAAGTACGTCATTTATACGTCCTCGAATCACATCATTTGTCTCCACCCATAAACACCATAGTTCTCTCCAGACCTGACACTTCGTTTGAAAACAAGCTGCCTTACCTTTCTCACTTTCCCACCAGGAAGGCAGATACGAACCATACCAGGATCATGCCTACGAAATTTGTCCCCAAGCACTCACACCACTGAATGTCCTAGCACGATTCCCTTGCGTTGCTCAGGTATGCAACCTTTCACGCTGTCAGATTTCCCACGATTACATGTTTCAACCACTTTACCATCGTCCCCACCATAAGCCGCACTCGCATCTTGCACACGTCCAGGCGTATCAACTGCAATCGTACTTACATCTTTTCCTCCCACAGGCACATCAGTCTCAATCACACTGCTATTGCATTCCTCAGTACTACAAGCCACACTTTCAACAACAGTTTCTCTGTTCATATATACTCTCAGATCCTCAGCCTCTCTTTCAAACGCATGCAGACGAGATTGCATATCATTCAGAATGATACCAATGTTCCCATACAAAGCCATGCTTTCACTCGATTTTTCCTCAATTTTTATCCAACCTTGTAGCCTCCTCACCATTCTCGCTAATATCCTCTCGCCTCCAGTCACTTGCCAATCTCTCCCCTTTCTCGTTGTTACATACTTCATGCAGTCGAGTTTCGAACCCATGCAACCTTTCATCCCGCTTCCCACTTAGTTCATTCACCAATTTTGCTAAGCGCCTAATACGCAAACATTTGCCACACAAACAAACTTATCTCTTGAATATGAACGTAACGAAAACTATTATATAGGAAATGTTAAACCAATGAAGTTTCACCATTGTAGTAATGGTACAGGACTCTTCTTAGCTAGCGTCATCTTCAGTACATTTTTGTCAAAACTTCAAATCCGAAAAAACTGGGTTTATTTAGGTTCTTACTAATACTAGATGGCTGTGGTTATTTCCCTTGGAATTTGGCAACAAGAAGGAAGAACTACTATAACTGTTTATGTTGTCGCGCGTAAGGTTAAAGTTGTTCGTTAGGTGTGTGCTCTTTTCGCATCATGTTTGAGTGAGTAGAAAGGAACTGATAGTTAGTTTCGATTTTTATATAAATACTTATTAAAGAAGAACTCATAAATCTGACTTGATGAGTTTACCGCCATTCGAAAGAGGATTTTTAATCAGTGACGAGGAGAAGCGAGAAAGAGATCGAAGACTCCAAATCTTATGTGAGAAGTTCAAAACTGACGAAGTTTTACGCCAAATACCCACTCGCATAAGCCCAGATATAGTATTTAGCGAAGACGAAGAATCGGAGTCCAATGCATCAACTGCCGCTTCGTCTGATTGCGATTTGAAAGATGCGACTCCCCCTATTAGTGGGCGAAGACGTACTCCATTGAAATGTCTGTTTCCATCACTTTCCGATAATGGCTCGTCATCAGAATTTAAACAGAAGCCCTCTTATGTTGAAGCAAGCTGTTCATTCGTAGGGGGGGATTTCAATCAGGTTTATTCTGATACCCTAAAACGAATAGAGCGTTTGGGTACGAAGAAAACTAGCAGCGAACAACAATGCTTAACAAAAAAGGCAAAAGAAGTATCTACTGTGCATTTTGCAGAGTATGGTGGGGGTGCTTCGTGTGCCGAAAATATTGCATATAAGGATGACAAAATTTTAGAAGTCAGCGGCAAAAAATATGAAGTATTATCGATGTTGGGATCTGGTGGTTCGTGCAAAGTTTATGCTGTAATTGCAAGAGGAACGTCTGATATGTTTGCCATCAAGTGTGTAGATCTTGGTAAAGGTGATCAGGAACTTGTAAATAATTTTATGAAGGAAATTGAATATTTGAAAATGCTTCAAAACTCAGAACACGTAATCAGGCTGTATGATTACGAATATTGTGTTGGCGAAAAAGGTCAGGAGTTGTTGTATTTGGTTTTGGAAAAGGGCGAAACTGATTTAGCTAAGTTTCTGTCAGCTGAAAAGAAAAAACGAAGCTTTACACCTTTAACCATTAAGTTTTATTGGTCGCAGATGATTAATGCAGTTGCTGACATCCATTCTCTCGGTATTGTTCATAGCGATCTGAAGCCTGCAAATTTTTTGCTTGTTTCGGGCCATTTAAAGCTCATTGATTTCGGAATTGCTGCTTCTGTGCCTGGTGATAAAACTAGCATTTTACGTGAAAGTGCTGTAGGAACTGTTTCTTACATGTCTCCTGAAGCTGTTAGCATCTCATTATCTGATAACAAAGGATATAAAATTTCTGTGAAGTCTGATGTTTGGTCCCTGGGTTGCATACTTTATGATATGGTATATGGTGCTACCCCATTTAGTCACATAAAAAATATTGTTGGCAAAGTCCAAGCTATAACTGATCCAAACTATGATATTCCATTCCCACCTATTAACGATCAGCATTTACTGCATGTTTTGAAGTCGTGTCTTGTTCGTAATCCTCATAAGCGGGCATCGGTTCAAGAATTGCTGGATCATCCATACCTAACAAGAGAGTCTGAGACACTTGGTGTGTCGAAAGATATTAGTGATTTAATTAGCCAAATACAAGCACTTACACCAAGAAGGATGAGTACAGTTTCTGATGTTATAAAGCAACTCAGTAGGCATAACTGACCTATGAGATTTTTTCAACGGCTTTTATGGCTATGAACAAGTTCCTCAACATGACACCTGTGTTTTTTTAGTTTATCTTTCTTTATGAATAGAAGAATGAAATGCAATGTTACAATAATGCTGTTTTCTTTTTGTAACAAGTATCCTAAAAGCATTAAATATTCAAAAGTTTATGTTTCAGATTAGGTTTCTCATACAAAAAAATCATGTTGTTTATATTGTTGAATAAGACACTGTTTGTTAACCAAGTCTGTAAAACTTAATATGAAGGTAAGTTTTTAAAAAAGTTGCTAATTTTATCAAAGTTCTTTTTTTGAATGATCATAAATATTTATATTTTGTATTGGTTACTCTGAAATACAATATGATCTCTGAAGTACATTGTGAAAAATTTGAACTGGCATATTGGGTTGAAGAAACTTCATTGGTCAAAATGTAGTTTTAAAATCTAAACTTACACTGGTATCCATAGAGCAACAAAGTGAAAAAATGTGATAACAGTGAAAGTATACAACTGAGTTGGATGAAATTTGGTTTTGGTTTACATCTTGATGACAACCTATGGAATGAACACAGCAGAACAAAAACAGATAAATGTATGCACAATTCGTACCATTTCACAAAACGTAAAAAGTGAAAACTTTAGATGTGAAAAAGTACCTCAGTATGGCTTATGGTCTTATGAACAGCAGTATAGGACCAACATTGATCCATGCAGTTAATGATATTGTCAATGAACTACACGGGTAGAAAATCCCATTGTTCTTGTAAAGCAGGTTTCACAGAGGAGGATAAGCATCTCCCTAGAGCATCCCAGACTATGGGGTTGAAGTTGAGCTAGAGTGCTGGCCACTCCAGATGGACAATTGTATGCTCCTCAAGGTCTCATTATCCACCTGTAGACGGAAATCTGGGCCATTTGCGCCTACATAGGGTTGCACAGTGGAGTCCAGGGTATTGTCTCTATAGCATTGAGCATTCAAGGTACCTAGTGGAGGGGGGTAGAATGTACAACTCTGCACATCCTCCTAAGGGTATGCTACCCCAAACCTTTACAGTATGTGTTCCTTTCACAGATGTGAGAAGGATGAAAACATGTACCCGACATCTCCAGATGCACACTCGTCAGGGGTCACTCTGTACTGAAAATTGCCACTCATCAGTAAAGCATACTGATCTTGCTCCCAGTAGACATACTCCCATGCCCAAGTCTAACGCTCCCTCCTGTGGTGGGCAGTTAGTCAGACCTCCTTCATGTAGCTTGTGGCATACCATGGAGGCTGATACCATCCGTCCCGTTGCTGCAGCAAACAGGTCTCAGGTGAGTAGGAATATATGTTCGATACCATCAAGCACATAACCACGCATACTGATCATCTGATCCTGTCGTTGCCTTTGGCCTACCTGAACTACACCTTTATGAAGCTGATTATGTGGTTATGCCACTAGTTGCTGACCACAAGATGATCAACATTCAGCCATCTGACAATATCTGCCTATGTTTGCCATCTTTCATGTCATCCTGTTGCATAATACCGTAATTCTATGGGTAAATGCTGTCTCGACGTCATGTTCACACGGTGCTTACCTCAGATTCTTAATGTCAACCTTTCTGCAATGAGTGCAGGCTCCCTGCATAACAGCTGCTTTTAAGCAGTCACTCATTTGTATAAATTGATGCTGGCGCCACACGTTTCCATGTCAGATGTCTCTGCTGCCTGCCTTTCCCCATAACGTATGCCCATTTAGTGCATTTTGAATGACTTTTTGCGGGGTTATCATATTTTGTCACTTTGTTGCTTAATTTATAGAAACCAGTGCATGTATCAACTTGTAATGGTTACCATAAGTAGTAATGTGCTATCAGAATTATTGTAAAACATATCTCTATCATTAATGAGTGATGGGATTTGAGGCAGCTTTTGTTATATGAGTGGGTACTCAAAAATAACCAGAATTTGTTTTTAACAATGTTTATTCTATTCTTTTACAAAAATTCTTTTATTCTCTTCAAATTACTCTCCTTTGGAGCTAATACACTTGTCCAGTTTTTTCTTCCATTGTTCAAAAAAAATTTTTTTAATTCATCGGTTGTGATGTTGGACAGAACCTTCATCATTTTTGTTTTCACCTCATCCACGTTGGCAAAACGCTTTCCTTCCTTCTTCATCCGTGGGAATAAGAAAAAGTCACACACTGAGCTAAATCAGGTGAATAGGCTGATGGGATAAAGAAGTTATACCCTTTCTTGTTCATATTGGTGCACTGTGAAAGCCTGGTTAACAGTTTGACCTTTAGGAACAAATTCCTTATGCACCATCCCTCTTACATCAAACAAACAGATAAGCATTGTCTTCAAGTTTGACTTCACTCAACAATCTTTTTTTGGAGAAGGCGACAATGAAGTCTTCCACTAGCTTCGTTGTTGTTTGGTTTCAGGATCATAGCCATAGCACCATGTTTTGTCACCAGTAATTGTTCTGGATAAGAAATCTGGGTCAGTTAGGAAGACGGATGCTTCCTAAAATGAAATAATGGAGATGTCTAAAAAGACATCTCCGTCTTTTCAGAGCATGGCATGCTTCCAAGTTTAGTCTGTTTTTGATCATCAGTTAGGAGCTAAGGCACAAACTTTGCACTGCCTTTCTCATCTTGAAGTCTTCCGTTAAAATTCATTGTACTGAGCTCCAACTCACTCCTGACAACTCAATTTCTTCTATCATACATTGTTGATCTTAAGCACAATTTTGAAAATTTTTTTGACATTTTTGTTCATTTGGGAAGTCGAAGAATGTTCAGAGCATTGTTGGTCATCAATCGACATTTTGCCTTCTTTGAAATGGGGAAACCACTCATACATTGGAGTTTTACCCATAGCAGCATCGCTGTAAGCACTTACACAGGAAAAAAGCCACAGAAACTGTTGGGTTGTTGAAACAGTTTCCGTGGCTTTTTCCTGAGCAGGAAGCAAAACTTCGCAGCCACATGCTGTTCACATAAGTCTGACATTACAAACAAAACAAAACAAGGAACAGGTGAAACAGCTTCCACAAAAAAATTCACAGCTGGTAAACACAACCTTCCCCAGCAACGCTGCTTGGCACACCGACTCAGGAGGAGGAATGGCTTTATGCTTCCCTAGCGGAAGAACCACATAGTACAGATATTCTGCCCACTGTAAGGCAATTCCAGTTATTTTTGGGTATCTGTCCCCCAGTACAGTAAGGCTGCATGAATATTTCGGGTTAAAGTCAACAACAGTGATACAAAGAGAAAAATTTCTCTGATTATCTGTAGCAGTTGTACACGATTGGAGATGTTAAATGGTTTTTCGCTCTTTCCCAGGCGTTTCTGAGCATGTACAACAGCTATAATGCCTGAAGGAATTTCTTTCTCATTAATTACATTGGAACATATACAGTATATAATAGTGGTACAGTTGTAAATTTGCCAAACAACACTGCAGCCATTTTGTAAACAGCACAAACATGATTCAAGATGGCATCCAAAGTTGCACATGACAAACAAGATGAAATGAAAAAGCTGCAATTAAGCATTTTCCACAATGAAAGAAAAGCTAACAAACCTTTTAATGCTAAGCACAAAAATACATGAATATATTACTAATAAAAAGCGCTGGACTGTAGTTTGGCCCACTTCTTGGCAACATATTTTTTTGGCTGATAATTCACATAAACTGTCAAGTTTCATGTGGTTGTTGATTACTGTGGTGATTGATAATGCTTTGTTCAGGACAGTGACTGATATGAGGGTACTTTTCTGTTAGCCGGACGCAAGTGAAAAATCGGCAAATAATGTAGAATTCCACCAAATTTCTTACAACCATATTTGGTTTTGTTTGGGGCCGTGTGCTGTGTTCTCTGAATTCATTCAAAACAAAACACGGTTTCCTTTCTTTCTTCCATCTTAATTTGTCTTTTGAAAAACGATGAAACTTTGGGATTTAGCCAGAACTGAGGAAGATGCAGTCTCTTTTTTTTTTTTTCAAGAGAAAGGATTATTGGCAAAGAATGAAACATACGATCAAAATCATGAAATGAAACTGTCTTTCTGTGACGGAGTTCGTTGGCGGTGCAATCTTTCAACATGCCGCACGAAGAAGAGCATTCGCAATGAAACGTGGTTCGAATTGTTCAGATTGAGTTTTCTATCATACATTTCAGCAAATTCTCAAGGACATCACCGTATTCTGGAAAAACCAATAATAAAGTGGTTTGTTTACAATTCATTAAATACTTGTTTATAGTTGAACTTGATTTGCTTACTATTAGTTGATATTTGTTTATAGTTGAACGACTTTATTGTTCTTTATTATTATTTATTCTTGGCTTGGCGACTTGGAAAAGTATTGGAGACATTTGCACCCGACTAACGCAAAAGTACCAATATGTGAGCAATTCTTTTTTTTATTTTCACTTTTTATCCCTCTTCTTTGTTTTTCTTCCTCCCTTATGTTCCTTATGGCAATTATGATTCTGTCAGGACAACATTTAAGAGCAGATCATATTGTCATTTTCCTTTTTATTTTTTCTTTTCTTTCATCATCCCCTTCTCTATTCCCCTTGTTGTTTTGTTTGGTATTTCTTTTTATTTGGTTTAGCTTTAGTATTTCCATAATGTTTTGCTTGAACAGATCAGATGCAAGTTTTGCTTCATTTTTCTTTCTACTGGTGCTTTTTTTTTCTGTTTCTCTTTGCCTGCTTTTGTTTGGTATTCCAGTAGATATTTTGGGCATATACAGATCACTTAACTGTGATTGAATAATTGCTTTAAAGATAAGTGTTGTGATACATTATGTGACCAGAAATATGTAGAAGATCCAATTCCGTTATTGAAATGCGTTGCGGCTATAAATGAATGGCTCAAACTTCCATCCAAAACAAGAAAAAGTATTCTGCACTTTATTCGTTAAATTTTCTTCTTTTTGTTAACATGTACATCACGTTCGACTCTCTTGCTCTGCTTCACTCATTCATAATAATCATCTCTGTTGCGAGCATCAGTGCCCTCTAGTAGCCAGAGGAAGCACATCGCCTACAAAGGATCCCCCCCAAGTGACTGAGGGAGAAAAGAAAATATGAAGGAACGATATCATTTTACAATAGTAATGTAAGAGAGGAAAAAAATTATGAGAAATTGCAATTAATATACATTGCAAGTACGGAAAAAAAATTACTTAATATGTTACATAAATGGCCAATCTCTTGGGAAAGTGAACTGTCCTACCAGCTCGGGTTGTCACAGTCTCTTTTGATGAATCGTTATCCAGTTTTGTGGTAGCATTGGGAACTGGTGTTGAGGCTTGTTCGATATGTCGGGATGTATCAGAAATCATATAGGCTGGTTTAACACAATCTATAGAAGCCTTATATGGCTTGTTGTTTAATTCAATTGTTATAGTTTTTTCAGTCCTGTCAAAGCACTTTGTAAGGTCTGGTGTAAGGTTGTTGAAGTGGTGGTTTAATTTTGTCCAATTTTAAAAGGACATGCGAACAAGTCTTTAGTGAGGCATGGACATAATAATTGGAACCACCATGAGTTGACGTTGCAACAGGACTTAGCATTGCCATATGGTTGTGGAGTGTTTGGACAAATAGCTTATCGCCACTTTGATGGACGGGCACTTGAATCATATCACTGACCAGTTTTAAGGTTGTGTCATATAAAAGTTCAGTGGATGAGACTTGTAAATCTTGTTTAACTGCAGTACAGATTCCCAGCAGAACGACTGGTAAAACGTCTGTCCAGTGCAAATTCTCTTTCGATTTTAGTGAACACTTAAGATAGCGATGAAATCTTTCAACCAAGCCATTGTATATGGGATGGTATGTCATGGTGGTTATACGATTGGTCCCCAGCATATTAGCGAATGCTCTGTAGAGTTTGGAATGCATTTGTGTTCCATGATCTGTTGTTATTACTGATGGGCATACGAATCATGCAATCCAGGTATTAAAGGTATTAAATAAAGAACAGCAGATGGTTTCATTCTTGATGTCAGGTATAGGCACCGCTTCGAGCCATCTGGAGAATCGATCGATCATGGTCAGACAGTAAACATTACCCTCTAATGGTGTTAATGGACTGACGGTATCAATATGTATTTCTGAAAGCCTGGCATCTGGTAAGGTGAATGTGCCTAATCATGCTCTTATATGATGCTGTTTTTTTTAACGTTGACATCGTGCACAGCAGCAAACCCATTGTTTGATTTGGCGCTTCATGTTAGGCCAAACATACTTGGAATAAATAAGTTTGGAGGTAGCTACGATACCAGGATGTGAGATATAGTGCAAGTGATTAAAAATGATCTTGC
>JJRW01S0002691.1:32602-52193 GCA_001188405.1 Loxosceles reclusa
ATGTAACATGGGTCTATCGTTTCGTACGCGATCGCGCTAAAAACTACAAGGAGACAAATCATATAATTTTTAAACGGCTTCGTAAAAAGTTACTTTTAGAAATTTACATGATTTGTGTGACTGTGGCATAGAACTCTGTAGCATGAAAGCGTAGCGCCGGCAGGTGCCCGGGAGCCCATAGCATGGATATCACGGAGAGTTCCATAACGCCAAGGTTTTACATAAGTGTTCTTCAGGTTAAAAAAAGACAGATAGGTGTGTCGTCATAGGTACTGGTGGTGGGGCTAAGAGGTGAAGAGATAGGTACTAGTAGGTGGGTTGGTGTCATAAGGGGCGAGTGATTAGGTCGAAATGGCTACAGTACTGGGTAGCCATAGATAGGTATTTGGCCATAGTACAGTATCCAGAAAGAATAGTGTGTAAAGCGCCAACGAGGTGTAAATTTTTCGCCCTTTTAATTCACGAAAACACAAAAGGGCGCTGCTGTTTAGTCAGACGTCGTTTGGCGCGCCTAGCGACCCTTGTTTACATGAGTTACAATCGGAAGTTTATATTTTTGCTGTTTTATTTTTGTGGATATAACGTTAAATATATAATTTCTTTTTATTGAAATAGTTTCTGAAGTTCATCGAGTAAGAATTCGAGAATGGAAACACTTTGTGAAGTAAGAAAAAAGCGTAAAAGGCAGAGCAACTGTTTTCTACCAGGTTGTAATACTGGATATAAATCCTGTATAAAGAAACTGTCACGTTTTGCTGTTCCCAAAGATCCTGAAATGTTTCAAAAGTGGAAAAAAGCTATTCCACGTGCTGATAAGTATCCCGATGACAGCAGTGTTGTTTGTGAGCTTCACTTCGAGTCTCATTTTTTTGAGAGAAACTACATAATACTAATTGATGGTCAAGAAAAAGTTTTGACACCCAAAGGTAAACCAGCTTTGAAACCATGCGCTATTCCTTCTATTTTCCCTACTCTACCGAAGTATCTGACACTGTAGCCATAGGTAGTGGCGGTGGGGCTAAGAGATGGAGAGAGAGGTACTAGTAGGTGGGTTGTGGTGTCGTAAGGAGCGAGTGATTAGATCGAGTCACAGTGATAGTGAGGAACGCGTCCCGGACAGGCGTCTCAACGGCGAGCGAGTTATCCATTGTGTGTAATAACCTAAGCCGCTGCATGAATCGATTCGAGGAGGAGGAGCATCATCCGCGCGTTAACCATTCGTTCCAAGAATTTACCACAAGCAGATGTAGAGTTCGAGGACGATGATGCGTCCTTCGCAGATTTTGGAAGAGACATAACAAAAGCACGTTGCCAAATCGATGGTAATATGTACTCTTAACAAAACGCGATGAAACAACAGCAGAAGGGCATGGAGGGGCAGAAAAGTGGCGGAGCAGAGTACTGTGCAGACCACTATAAAGGGCCTGGTGTAAAATACCCAGTTCGAGGCAGGGCCGCTAGCACCTCCAAGATCGTAAAGGGCGATTGGTTGGGGTTGGTTAACACAAGTTAATGCACAAAACCTGAAAGGTCATTCTGTGCAAACGTAGGTCAAAACGACAAAAACAAATAGACGAAAAAACAAACAAGCGCAAAAGGAAACAAGATGTCTTAAGTGTACCCGCGTAAAGCACAGCCCCCGACAACGGGCGCGATGCACCAACCTATGTTCGCCGAACGTACTGATCTTCAGCATCACAGGCGACACCAAAAGCACTTTGTATCATGTAATATTGTAGTCGTGTCAAAACATATGACGAGTGTACAGAAGGTGAAACAAGATAAAACGGTTGCTTGGTTGGTTATTTGAAGTTTAATGGTACAAGGGCCTGTAAAGGCTATGCTGTGCCAAACACAAAGTGAAGTGGCAAGATGAGACGGAGAATGATGACCGGTACAACACTCAAATGTAAAAATCTATGAAAACAAAAAAATCTAAAGCTGAATACAAATGACAAGAAATTAAAAACGCTTCAAAATGTTAAAATTAGATAATGGTGCTAGAATGGTACGAAAGCCTAAAAGACAAGACAAAGATCTGGAAATGACGATATGTAAAACCAGGACAATCAATGAAAATTAATTAAAAAGCCATGCTCTACGCTTCGCGACGCTTTGGTGCATGTAAAAGACCCGGTCCCGACTGGGGAATCAACAGGGGTTGTCTACCAAATACCATACAAGGATTGTGACAAAATATACACAGGCGAAACTAAAAGACCAATTTCAATTCACTTTAAAAAACATGCGCGTGCTGTCCAGAATAGGGATTTCAAATCCTTACTCGCTGAATATGCGGTGACGGAACAACACGAGCCTGACTTCGTCTCCTTTAAACTATCTTATAAGAATGTTTCCAACCGAAGCAGTCGCCTGTTTCTTGAATCCTGGGAGACCTACAAAATAAGGGGCAAGGCAACAAACCGCGCCAATCAGCTGCCAAGCTCGTACCGCTATCTGACGCGAGCCAATCCATCAAAAACGTCCGATCCACTATCACGGGTTTCTGCGTAACCTGGGAATTCCAAAGGCAATTGGGTTTTTCCAGGTTTACAGTATATATATACTGTCACATAACACCTTCTTCCTCATTCGCTTGTTAAAAGGCCATAGATGATGGTCGAAACATCGCGACTCTTGGTTGCGTTATCGTCCAATTTGTAGCTTTAGACCAGTGACAAAAACCTCACTCCATACAACGAAAATGTACTGAATTGTGAAAAACGTATGGCAGTATGAACAGGTACGTGGTTCCTCGCCAAGCAAAATGAACCCATGAATGAAACGTGTGTTCAATAGGCTGCCGAGTCAATAATGCGTCCCCTCGTCGAGAACAGCGAGAAGTGCACGGCCAGTCCTCAACTACAGATTCGACTACATGCAGCATGTTTTCAGCCTGTGTATTCCAGAACCGTTGCCAGCGATCATGCAGACAGGATCAAATAACGGGTTTCCGGTCAGTGAATGGCATTCGCGGATGACTTACCGGCACAGTCCGCAGCCTCGTTTCCAGGAATGCCCACGTGTCCCGAAATCTAGCAAAATCTGATATCATATCCGCGAGTACGCAAGTTTCACAATGTAACCAGTATATGGGACAACACAAGGTTGGTGGGTGGAAAGATGCAGAGGAAACAAGAGCCTGCAAAGCACTAAGTGAGTCGGAGTATGCACAGGTCCGTAACAGACGAACGGCGGCGAACGTGCTTTAACACCAAAAAGATGGAATGAAGCTCTGCAGCGAAAATATATGCCTGTGCAGGAAAGCGGTCGGCAAGCGAAACAGCACAGCGCACCATAGAAGATCCAACGTGCCCGTCAGATTTGGACCCATCTGTGAAGATGTAGACATGCTGGGAATACGCGGAACGATGTACAAGGTAGAACTGCACATACTAAACGCGTGGAATGCTGAATTTGGCAAACCGACACAGGTCGAAGCAAACTGAAGGTTGAAACCTCTCCCACGATGCCACACAAAGCTCTGTGCAATGTCACGAAGATCCAATCCGAGCTCACTCACTAACGAATGTATCATAATACCCGAAAGTAGGAATGCAAGACGGCCGTGCAGTACAGAGACGAACACTGCGGGATTCAGACATCCAGCGCCATAAGGAATGTGACAGTTGAGACTGCAACTTCGTAAAGTATCGAAGGCTCACTAGCTGACGACGTAGCTCAAGAGAGGGGAGGTTCATGATCTTCGATAAATAAACTCTTAACTGGAGAAGTCCGAAAATGATTAGTGCACAAACGGAGTGCCTGGCGAACCACCGGATCAAGCAACTTCAAGCGAGCTGAACCACATACAACAAAAGCATAATCCAGCTTGGAGTGGATGAACGAGCGGTACATGCTCAAGTGCGTGGCACGATCTGCGACCCAAAAGCTAGACGACAATACCTTGAAGATGTTCAGCACAATCGTACAGTCAATTTTCACATGGCGAAGATAGGCCGCGCAAGTGAGGGATCGGTCGAAGATGACACCAAGGGAACGGGTTTCAGAAACAACCAGAATCACAGTGGATCCTAAGAGGTTCGGATCAGGATGCGAGGCTCATCTGACATAGAAGTTCACACAGGCGGTCTTCTGCTGAAAAGCAAAACCAGTTTTTATTCCGCCCAATGAAGTGTTCAAGCTGAACTGTAAGCGACGCTCTAGAAGTCGCATGTACACGGAGCTTAAGAAATTTGCAAGTCGTCAACGTAGAACGAGCTCTGGATTCCTGGAAGATGTGTGGACAGAATGTCATTCAGTTTAATGATGTATAAAGTGACGCTTATAATTGTGCCCTGTGGGACGCCTTTCTGGGGGAAGGTGCGGGAAAATTGCGCCAACACGAACCTCCTAGAATGTGCGATCAACTAAGAAATTCTGGATAAACACTGGTAAGTATCTTCGGTGCCCCATAACATGGAAGTCACGGAGAATTCCATACCGCTAGATGTGGTCACACAACGAACGAACGTCTCCAGGGCGAGTAAATTGTCTACTATTGAACAAAGGTGCCGCTCTGGAATGAGGACATGAGATTCCAGAAAATGCATCAAACGAACGTTTACCATCCGTTTCAGCAGTTTGCACATGCAGCTGGTCAGCACAATAGGTCTGTAGTTCGAAGGTGTAGTGGGATCCTTCTCAGGTTTTGGAAAATGCAGCATAATAGCGTGTCGCCATGTAGAAGAAAACTCCTGCTCCGACCAAATGCGACTGAACATTCGCACAGCAGCAGCACACGGACAGAACTAGGACACAAGTGACGCAACATGGCGTTGTGCACTGTATCAGGCCCAGGAGCGGCATCGCTAGAACGCGGCAGAGCCAGCCGAGATAATAGAATGACGATTTGTAATCATCTGGTGTAAAGTGCCGGATGGAAATAGGTAAACGTGTCGCAGAGGATTTGACTACCTGAAACGATATGCTAGAGTTGGTGCTTCGGGAAACTTGGGAAAAGGATTACGCTAAGACATGCACAATAGTGGGGGGAAGATCGGGACACGGTGCCACCATCCATCGACAAACACGATATAGGGTGTGATGAGTAACGGCCACTGATGCAGCGAATCTTATTCCCAAACAACCTTCGAACCAGCTAAAGACGTGATGCTGCGTACATACTTTGGCAGAAGTATGTATGCAGAGATACTTCTCCACGACACCCTGGTTGTGACGGCGTTTTGTACGAGCAACGCTCGTACCCGTTGAAAACGTGCCAAATTCCTCGGAATAGGTTAGTGGGGGAAAATGGCCCACGCCTTCTGTGCCTCCCTGGCTGTCGAACAGTCGTGGTTCCACCGAGGTGATTGTGACAGATGTATCGATGTGCGTGGTGTAGATGACGCAGCTGCTTAGAAAATGCAGTCACACGTTCCACTACTTGATCGATGTACGTAGTCTGAAGCATGTGCTCCGTCAACACATGTTAAAGAGGCAAAAAGATCCCAATTGACGTAATCAATTTTCCACCTGGGCAAGCTGGTGTACACACTGCCAGAAGAGGTAGAGGTCATCAACAAAATGGAAAAGTGATCATTCCCCAGAGGGTATGAAAGAAGAGACCATGACCACAAACGGTGATGCGACAGAGTGCAAAAGTACAGATCCAAAGCACTGAACGAAAGCGTTCGGGCATGAAAATATGTAAGTTTGACCAATGTTTAGCAGGGACAAGTCGAGGTCCGTGAGCAAGCGCTCGCAACTCGACCCCTGCTATTGCCAGACGGGCATTCCCAATGCGTGCTGTGTCCGTTAAAATATTCACGCAGGAGAAATGTTTGTAGAAGTTGGTTCGCAGATCAGCAAGAACCGAAAAGGTCAGACCTCGCGGTGGCAAATACACAGAACACACTGTAAGCGTATGTCCGACAAAAATACGAACTGCGGCAACTTATAACGGCGTTTGAAGTGTCAGAGCTATGGATGGCAATGTTCAGGGACGAGAAATGCAACACCTCCGTGAGCCCCTGACGAGTCGTTGGCCATGCGATAAATACCATGGCTACGAATCTGTATCTGAGCTGTCGGTCGCAGAAAGGTTTCCTGTAAGGCGTCGTACACAGGAAAATGAATGTACAACAGCAGTTTTGGATCATCGAGGTTGGCACGAAAACGACTGTTGCACCGTACGACTGTAGTACACATACACACAGTAAATAGGAAGCGACGGCGGCTTAGGCTGACTGCTCTTCCATTTGGACGAGGATTTCTTCTCCATCTTCTGTTCATCTCCATCTTCTGAGTTTCTTCTATCAGGGGGAAGGTCACTATCCATGCTGGTCCTCCAACGTGGATAGCTCAGTGAAGGAATTTGAAGTTTTATTGTCCCATGGATAACTGCAACTTTATATTGCTATTCATCCGCTTTTTCTACTTTTGGTATCGATTTTTTTTCAGTGTTTTGTGGTAGATTGAAGGTTTACTGAAGATGTCAGAACTGGAGAAGACTGCATATGCCGAGATGTGGGAAGACTGCATATGCGGAGTAGATTGAGAAAACTTCAGAACAGCTCTAGAAGATGGGAAAATCCGGCAAGACACACCGGGGGGAGGGGAGGTGAAGTTCAGAGTAGTTTGAACCTCCGTGGACTTGTAGCTACAAGTATCTGCCGAGTAGAACAGCGGGCGGTAGAGGCAACACAAGTTTCTTCACTTCAGCATAAGAAAAATACTGAGCCCCTTTCACTTCTGTATACTCTTTTCTTCTTGCCGTTAATCTTAAAATACTGTTTAACGGTGCCCAAAGCTGTGATGCAACCAGGTATCTTATTGCAACGTTCCTACGTATCTTATAAGAAACCACTGTCTTAAACGATGGCCCACTCTTAAATTCTTCTACTGTTTTACAACAGAGCTATCACTCGGAGTAACCAACAGCCTTTACTGATGACCTATTTCCAAACAGCTACGGATCTTACAGCGATGCCACCGTTCCTAGGAGCCGCTGTTTCCGAGTAACCCACTGTCAACGACGCTACTGTCTTTAGAGATTGCTTAATTTCCAGGAGTTCGCGATTCTAAAACGCTTGATTTCATTGAGTTCGAGTAAGACAGGGCGAATATGCAGGGCAATGTCCGAGACAGTTAATGTAACAGGTGAGTTTGGTAGGTTACTTGAAGTTTAGTGACTAAAGGCCATCCTGTGCCAAAAAACAAAGTGATCACAGAACACTGTATGGTTGGGACACCACAGGGACGCCAGATCTCACTTCCCATACTCACCGAAGAGGCGAGCCCCCAAGGGGAATAAAGCATGTGGGAGTAGAAGTTTTCTCTCATGTGTAGCAAGTCCACAACGAAGGTACGTCGCAGTTCCCCGACAACATGTTTGTCCGCGTCCAAAACGTTGGAACTTGAAGCAACGAAAAGAACAGGCACATACAGCTGAACGGGTGAGACGAGGGATCCAGCTCTAATGTCAGATGGAAGCAATAGGCGTGTTAAAAGTTAAGACGATATGCTTAGTATTAACAGCCCAACTGTCTCTTTGCACAGAAATACGACGCACAGCCCTAACTCCTTGTAATCAGAAAGCTCTGAAAGAAGTTCCTTGTCAGAAACGTGCGGAAGATCGGTGTCCACCTGCCAGATGTTCAGAATGACGTGAGGAGTAACATTTATGGGCAGGTTGAGGAAAGACGTGTAGTTCAATAGCGTAAGCAGACTGGTGGGAAGAAGCCATTTTCACCAACAAGTCACCCAATCGTAACCCCTTGACTGACGGCTTCGGTGTGTTAGCGATTGCATGAAGTCCTTTCGAAACGACAAACGGTGAAAGTTATGAAAACACAGAGTCAGTAGAATGAAAGATAATGTAGGAGGGTGCAGCTGAAATGGTAACAGCAGATGTCGAAGATGAACCGAAGCACCCTGTCATCCCAGCAGAATTAGAAGTTCCCCCAAAGAAATTAAAAATTCGGCACCCGACAGACCCATCCACCAAGTAGCCCAATAGGGGCGTACAATGACGTCAGAGCTATACCCAATCAAACTGGCAAAACGATAAGGCGAATCTCGCCGACCCGAGCGATCAGCTCACCCTACCTGGATTGGGGGATACACTTGAAAGCGATCTGCCGTCTAGCCGATTGCTGCAGTCTGGCCATGACTGAAGTGCTGGTCTAACACGAAGCAGGGGCCAAACCAGCCTACAGCAACACGGGTCGCCAGACACAGCAAACAAGCAACCACGCTAGGGTTGAGCCATGCATCTCTGCAGACTATAGTTGCGTAGAAGTTTTGGGGATAGCATGAAGGGAGGAAAAAAGAGGGAGGAAAGAAGAAAGAAGGGGAGAAAATAGGGAAGGAGTCATCGTAAGGAAAAGGAAGAATGCGATGCGTAGCTCAGGGTCCGGAAGCACCATTCCCCTACTTCCCTACTTGAATAAGGCGCAATTTCCCTGGGGGCGTGAAGAATCAATTACATTAATCCGGTGTAAACGGCAGATTGGCTGGTTAGTGGGACTTTAATGGTACAATATGTAAAGGCCATACTGTGTCAAACACTTGGGCCAGAAGAGGGGAGGACATTCTGCACGGGAGCTGAGGGTCCACAAAGATGTGCTACTCGAAACCTGGGAAAAAAAGAGGAATGGTTAATTAGAATGTACAGGCTGTCAGTTGGTTGGTTAATTGGAATTCAATGGCACAAGCACCATGCTGTGCCAAACACAAGATAATACGAAACACGACTTGGGCACTTTGGGGATGCCACGTCACTTCCTGTACTCACAAAAAAATGAGCCCCTGATGGTAAGAATGTAAAGGTACAAGAACCTGTAAGGTCATGCTGCGTAAAACACAAGGTCAAGTATGAAACATTACATGGCTCAGGCACATAAGAGATACCACGTCACTTCCTGTACTCGTCAAAATGGAATCGGATATTTGTGACAGATGTTCTCACGGTCTTCTGCGCTTTCTGGGCTACCGAACAGTTGTAATTCTACCAAGGTTTTGTTGATAGTCATGCCGATATACGTAATACAGAAGATTCATCTTCTTGGAAAAGGAAAGATGTCACTTTCTCCACTACTTGATCTATGGAAGTAGTCTGAAGCATGCCCTATTTATCAGTATAGATAAGGATGCAAAACGGTCTGAACTGATACTGTCAAACTTCCACCTAAATACACAGACGGATGTGTTAGCACCAAGATTGGGAAGTGGCACTTAACGATCTTACTCGCATCTGAAGTGTGTGTCTCGACTACGACAATAAAGGAAGCAGAAACAGAGCGCAGAATAGCAGATCCAAAGCAGTGAAGTATGTTGTCAGGGCACATGAAAATAGAGAATGCCAAAGTGTTCACAGGATGGACAGGTCAAAGTCTGTGCTGATGGATGGGCAATCTCAATGCGTACTGTGCCCATTAAATCTCTAAGTAGAAGGAAACGAGCTGGTAGACGAGGTCAGAAAAACGTAATCTTACTCTCGGTGACAGGTACAAAGAATACACTGTAAGTGCGTGTCGAAAACAGATGCACACTGCGACAGCCTGCAGTATCTAAGGCATAAGACTGCTGGATGGAACGTGAATGCCTCAGGGGTTCGCAGCCTTCTGGTTCGTATGGTGAGTCACCTTGTGTTTGGCACAGCATCCTTTACAGGTTCTTATGCCATTGAACTTCAAATAACCAACCAATGTGACGAAAGATAGAGTGCCGTCACCTCGAGAACTGCGTAAGACTCATGGTCGCCATGGAATGCACTGCACTGTACCAACTGATCTCTGAGAGATTTGCGGGTCATATGAACTTTTCCCAAAATGTTGCACATGCAGGAGAGATGTCATCCATAGACTGTTGGCAAGCATACCACGACAGTTCCACTGAAGTATAGGATGAAAAATTTAAGATGGTGCTGGTGGCCCACACCGCGACTTCTCCTGCCTATAGACAAGGGTTTTCCTTTGAAGACTCCATAGGATAAAACAAATGTCCATGCTTTTGCCTCATCAAAGATGGAAAGTTCAGTGAGGAGGAAAGATGGAAGTACAAGATATGAAAGAGGCTGTCGCAGAAAATGGAAGAACGCAAAAAGCCCAACTCTGCTTCCCCCTTAAGACACCAGTTTCTCTACATAGAAGAGTTGCAAAACCCTGGGGGACAAAAAGGAGACACTGGTTGGCTGGTTAACAAAAATTTAATGGCACAAGAACCTGTAAAGGCCAAGCTGTGCCAAACACATGGTAAGTATGAAGCACTAAATGGCTCTGGCACTCCAGAGATGATGGAGGGAGGAAAGTTAAGACAAATAGTAGCAGCAGAGATTAATGAGATTCACAGAAGTATGACAAAATACGCTTTAAAAATGGAAAAAATATTAAAAGCAACATATATTTGTTATCATAAATCAGTGGCGCTGGTACAAGTTTCTCGCAGGTTATCTGATATTCTCTCCTGCCGTGACAAGAACTTTAGGGGAAAACTATTCTTGCTTTGTTTACTTTTATTTCACATTTAAACTATTTTTATCAATTATCTTACTGATGAATAGCTTTATATTGCCTTCCTCAATGCATCTCATCAAGCAAATAAATAAATAAATAAAACATGAGACCGAAGGCAATGTGCCTGCAAGCTAGTGAATGTTGGAAGTCGTCACGGATGTTCATCAACCCATCACACAGAATGCCAGTGGCCGACATATTCCATATGTTCTTGATCTATCCAGGGCCACCCTACTGAAGGTTCTTTGATCAACACTGCACATGTTTCTGTACTCCTTTTAGCAGGTGCAAATGTTACATACAGGATGGTAATCCCACAAAGTGGAAGACGTTTGCTCAGGAATTCTTGGAGCAGTGTGTGGAGGATACCAATTTAGTCACAAATTGTCCGGACCAACGAGGCATGTTTCATCTTGACTGTGCAGGCTAAACACGAAGAAATGAAGTCATTGATTAGGCATCAATTCCCATGGATTTGTTGCCGACACCACTGCACAATGTCCAAGTGACTGTATGAAGTGACGGTTGACTTTTTCCTGTGCCCATGGCTTTTTGAAAAGCTCTCACCCACTGTTACAATAAGCAGTGTCATGGCCATCAGCTATATATCAATGCTGTCCACATGTGACACCAGCATTGTGGATATGTAATGTCTTGCAACATACCGTTTGAATGCAGGATGGCACCCGACTACATGTGGCCACAATTGCTTCAGAAACACTTAAGTGATGTATCACTTCCCACCACTTTGATTTGATACTAATGGACTTCTGACTCCAGGTGTTATGCAAAGTCCAAGGTATACTAAAATCACAGCATGCTGAATGACTTGAAGGAAAGCAGCATGAGGGAAATAGTATAAACCAGAGGACGTGGGTTGTGCTGCTGTGAACTCCATCACTGGCCATAATTCTAGTTCGTCCTTCATAATGGTGGTAGACATATAGAACATTTGTAACCTTTGTCTGTAAGGAAAACTGTTTCGCTTTACCTTTTTTGTTATGAGTTGCGCATTTTCAATTCAATTTCTGTTGCTTTCACTGTACAGCCTTCCAACTCTTCGAAGATCGATATCTCAGTTGTTTTTTGGTCTCTAAACATCATGTTCCAACTACTCACGGGCACTGACATTTCAGGATAAATTTTTCGTATCATCTACTCTACCCGCCCTTTTCATGATTTGCAGGTGCATAACGCTTAGTACTTATCCTGAAAATGTTGCTGCAGATTCCTCGCTTCTCATGATTTATGGGTCTCTTTTTGTTCATCGAACTACTTTATAACCACCCTGTATTCTTGAAGATAGCGTTCCTTGTTGGGAGGTTGACATTCCTAAGATAGAGCAGTGGGTTTTTGAGTATTTCAGTCAATTACTTTTACCAAATACTTAAAAAATACTGAATACATCACATCCAGAGACTGCTAGTTGCAAAGGCTGGCGAGGCGAGATATTTGAACCCACATTCCCTGACCCAGGAGACAAGTTCTAGCAATAACCAGACTGGTTGGCTGATTAGGGTTTAATGGCACAAGAGCTTTTAAAGGGGCCTAGCTGTGCCAAACACATAAGCAAAACTGAACAAATGTGATGGCTGGAACAAGCACGCACACGCACACACACGCACAAAAAGGTGTCAAAACAAGCATAGAACAAGTGCAATACTAAATTAAACATATACATAAAAACAAGACATCAAATCTCATGATATAAATGAATAGAAAATCAAATGTGCTTCAAAATGTTAAAATCGCATGATGAGCTTAAAATATTTGCAATGATGACAGTGATGCTTAGTTTTTTATGGCTCAAGGACCTATTAAAATCATGATGTGCCGTACACAAGATGCACGTGAACGTGGTGAAAACAAGCACATACACCCATGACGATTGGGAATCGAATCCAGGTTCCTGAACACATTAGTTGGTAATTCACTGGTACTACTGCACCACTGGAGTGGCTTAAAATATCCCAAAAGATTTAAAACATAAAATCTAAAAAATGGTGAAATGAAGAGGCCAGTCAACAAAAATGCAATGAACTGTAAGAACGGAATGGCAATGAAGGCATGAAGGTGGCTTCTCGCGCAGCAGGATAAACCCATAAGTGAGGAGGGTATGTCCAATGCAGATGCGCGTCAGTATCAATAACCAGGTTCTGGAGTATTTATATAAGCTGGAGGGAGAATTCACCTGTCAAGTAACGAATGTTCTGTGGAACACTCGTTAGTTGACAAGAGTTCTATGGAGCTTTAACCTGAATGGAATACATTTTTTTTTGCTTCTGTTACACAAAATGGTTTATAGCATTTCAATCACTAGATACTGATCTGTGGTATAACTGAGTTTTCAGCTGCAGCAGCAATATCAACTAATTAGTTTGATTTATTATTTGATTTGTAATCAAAGGGCCTAGTTCTGTTATCGGAATACAAAACACAAGACTTTGTGGTCAAACTCCATTAGGGCATGAATGTTGGTTTGCCTAATAAAAGCCATTTTTTAAAGAGTGAATAGGGTTTCACTCCATACAGTCACTCATTGAATAGGGTTTCACTCCATACAGTACCTAACAGTGTAGTCTCTTGGATAGCAGTGTCCCACATGGAGGTTTAACTGTGCAGTCGCCTCCCTGGGATGGCAGTGCCCCCACAAGGAGGCCGGCCATCACATGTAACTAAAAAAGAAGAATACTTATGCCAATTGTACACAAAGTAATGCTGGTAAGAAGTGCATGGTTCTAACTTTAGTTTAAAAAATAGGAAATTTGATGCTTAGGGCAATTCCTTTGCAATAGTAAAATTTACTTGCATTCCTTTCTATGAACTGTAAAAGAATTCGGTAGTAACTAATCTTTTGAGGGCATGTACAATGTTTAAGGGAGTACCATTAGGTTACATTTAGAAAATTCCACTTCCTGTAATTACTAAGCACTGAAATGCCTGGAAAAAGAACTGCGTTGTTTAAAGCTACTACTAAAAAGAGGTAATTCTGCTCTCTATTTATATAGCAAGAAGGAGGGGTTCTTTCCCTTCTATTCCTCTACACTAAAGTTACGTTTCAAAACTTAACTTTGCGCAAAAAAAAAAACGCTCAGAAGAATATGATAGAATTATGTCAAAATACAAAAAACAATAAATATATTAAGATAGTAGCATGTTTACAAATAACAAATCTCTCCAGTGGCACATCCAGGAGTTTAGTTTCGGGAGTGTAAGCAAGTAAATGGGGTATACCCTTTTCTCAATCATATATATATGTATGTATAAAACAATGTTTGTCCTATGTTCTTCGCAGAAATCCACAGCGTTTAACCAATCAATTCCAAATTTTGCATACAACGTACTTAAGAAATTTAGGAAAACATAGGCTGCTTTAACACTT
Organism: Loxosceles reclusa; assembly: GCA_001188405.1. Taxonomy (NCBI): domain Eukaryota; kingdom Metazoa; phylum Arthropoda; class Arachnida; order Araneae; family Sicariidae; genus Loxosceles; species Loxosceles reclusa. The sequence continues at coordinate 46,442 of JJRW01S0002691.1, forward strand.
TGCCACCCTTGTTCTTTGCATGCAGATACTGAATTCCATTCTTTTGCCCCTCAGAGGCTTGCCTTTCTTCTGAGTACAGGGAGTGACATGGTGCTCCTGAGATGTCTGAGACACTTAGTATTTCTTATTATCTTGTGTTTGGCACAGCATAGCCATTACAACTCCTTGTGGGATTAAATTTCAATCAACCAACCAACCAACGACACACGAGTTATCCATTTAAAAATAATCTTTATACTCGCTTTGCTTTCAATGGATGTACATGCTTGGTTGATTGCTTGTATTAGAATTTTATGGTACAAGAACCTGTAAGTTCATGCTGTGCCAAACACAAGGTACGTACGGAACACTAAATGGCTTGGCTGCCTAAGGGACGCCATGTCACTCCCTGTACTCACCAAACGTGTGAGCCCCTGAGGGACCAACAGAAAACGGACATTAGAATTGTAGATAAAGTGTGCTAAAACAGTAGAAAACGAATGTTTACATGGTAGATAACTGAAGTTAATGTAATAAATAAGGTGTGTTAAGCACGATAGTACAATATGTAGTATTTCACTGAATTTTGTGGGATTTGGAATATATAAGAGGGAAAATCTAATGACATCATTCTCTTAAACCTTCAATGCAAAGTAACAACATTCTTTACCATAAGTTCCAATCACAGAAAGCTGAAGCAAACGTAAATGGTGCCAAAAAATGCTATGGGGTATAACCAAAAAGCACTGATTTCAGAAAATTAATGATAAGTCAATAAAAAACAAGCTTGCTGTATGTAATAGAAGAATTGACATCAAACCCCCCTTCCCATGACATCTTTTCAGCTTTGAAATATATTGTGAAAAAAAGTGACTAAATCAGATGCGGGTCTCACAGTTTTTAGTCCCAAGCCCCCAGCAGCTAACCTCAGTTGTCTCCCCCTCTCGACACCCGTCTGTAAATTGTAAGTATCAGTTGTAGGAGTGAGATTTAGTGTTTAGATGACAACATAATGTATATTTGATAAAACACACCAATACCTTTAATTAGCAAAATGTGAGAAGTCACAATTAGTTGGACAGTTGATGGATCCCAGTAGTGAAGTTGTCATCAACCCAATTTTTCACACTGTCACATTCAGAAGCGTATAGCAGACATAGCATGCTGCATCGAATGGAAGAAATGGTAGTCTGATGGAGCTATGTCAAGACAATGCACCAGGTGCTCCAAAATTCCCCAGCCAAGTGTCAATAATGTCTCCTTGACTGATTTCACTCCACACAACCTTGCGTTATCATGGGATAATTTCCCGGAAAGAAATACATTGCCAGTAAATGGACGTTTTCAACCAATTTCCTCATTCAATCGCAGCAATCAGCAGTGACAGTTTGATCTGGTTCCAACAGCTTGCAATAATGCACACCCTTCATATCCTACTACATGTGTAGTGGAACATACTTGGAGTGAATATTGTGTTTCGCTGTTGATGTCATTGTTTCGTCAGAATGTACCCAGTGTTTTTTATGTTTGGGACTGTCGTAGCAGATTCATGTTTCATCCTCATTCCCATCAATATTTTCCACATGGACTTTCTGTGTTGTCTGGTTACACATTCAAACACGCATTCACCATTCTTCCTCTGGCCCAGTTCATGTGGCACCCATTTTCTTTTCTTCCTTGTGAATATTTCCCATTGTGTAAATGACTGGAAACTGTTGAGTAAAATGGTACAAACTAGACATGCGAAAGACTGAAACCACTGATAAAGAGGCAATGTTCGCAACAGCCTCATATTTATTCGATTAACCCATCCGTCCTTCTCGTATTTATCTACTTGGTGACAAATTTTCGATCTTTTAGAGATGGTGGTAGTATAATTTCGTTTTTCTTGCTGTGGCAGTGGAATATCCTTCATTGATTATTTCTGCATGGCTTCTGCCTCTTCCTTGGCAAGTGTCTTCTTGTTTCTCTTTACTCATTCGATTCCCAATAGTCGTTGCTTCATACGTGTTGTTAGGCTGGGGAATTGCACTGCAGATAGTAGCAATGCAGTTAATTTAATCTGGCTTGCACAGTAGAAGCATAAGAAACAGCTCTTCACCATTACTTGAGCAACCGTACTTGAGTTACTTTACCGTTACAAAAGCAAACTCTGTTACCTGTGTTAGAAACGTGTACCTGATGTGCTTGTAATTTTGAAATGATGTAAAATGTTAAAATAGAAGTAAGTATCTTATAGTGATAGTGTAAATACCCAAGTTCATTTAACTTTCAAAAGGAACCTTTTGAAAGTTACGGCCTGTATTTACTTCTGCAGAGGACCTTGCAGCAGTAAATAACCAACCAAGCTCAAGCCATGCAACAAAAGGACTTTATATCCCACCTTGCAGTAAAGTCACAACATGAACCTAAATTTCGATGCCCTTTGAGTAGCTGCACAAAAAATTTCCAACCAAAGCAGCTGATTGTTCCTTGAATCCCTCCTTGGGGGAGATACTCCCTGGGTCTCTTCCCTCCCAGTCATATAAACACAGGTGCCCACCACCTCTCCAGTAATTCACCTGATTAAGACTCTAACCAATGGCCAAAACGTTGTGCTGTTTGGTGTTGATAATTGTTCTTGCCATCGTGTTTACGAGCAGTGACTGACCTCCTACGAAAACATCAATATATTAAACTTACAGAAAGATTTTTTTTCTTCTTTTTAAGTGTTGATAATTAGGTCACCATTCATATCATTCTTCACACAGAGTTCTGTCGAGTGGATTGCTGACATCAAACAAAAAACAATTGGTTTTATAAAGGCTTATTTGCCATTTAGTGTGTTAGAAAATAACAAATGCTGCAATTTTCTAAATTAAGTCTGTACTTTAATTGGTTGTTTTGTTTATATTGTCATTTCATTCAGCTTTGACAAAAACCAGCCCACATAATGTAAAATATGACCTTAAGTATTTCCTTTGGTGTGTAGTATTTTTGATTCATTTGCCAAAGACGTCATGACCCAAAAATAGTAAACACTATTTATTGATACACTGTTTTTACAATGGAGTGCTTACAAACTAGAAGTGTGAAAGTTTTCCTTCTGCCATGATAACCTGAACTGGCTTATGGCTGCCAATGACGGATGCATTAGGCAATCCTGTGACTTTACTACCTTTATAATTTAGAAAAAGCTGTCATGTTACTAGAAATGTATGACTTATGGAAAGCCCATATGAAGCAATAAAATTATGAAAAACGTATTATATTAGACTACATCCACAGTGCGTTTATACAAACATGGTAAGAATTTTCATTCCTGGACGGGATGCTTGAAAAACAAAGTGAAGGTAGGAATGGTTTGTTCATTTGAGGTTTAATGGAACATGAGCCTGTAAAGGCCATGCTGTACCAAACACATATAGTGATCACGGAACACTATATGGCTCGGGGATGCCCCACGTCATTCTCCATACTCACCAAAAGATGAGCCCTTGAGGAAAGGGGAAGTGAAGGTAGGAAAAAGGTTGGAATAAGGCATATTGTTTGTTTATCTACTCAGTTTTACCCTGGAACTGTGTTATGTCAGTTGCCTAAAAAACATCTGCAATAGAATCATTTATGCTTTCGAAGCATGCATGTTTTTGTTTACTTTTTTTTTCTTCCAGCAGCTTGTTAAAGTCAAAAACTGCAAAATTACTTCCTGTTCTACTAAAGTACAAAAACCAAATGAATAAGAAGCATTCCCTTTTAAACCACTTCCTTCAAAATGACAATATAGCATTACAGAGTTGATTTTTATTTTCTCAGCCATTACAAGCCACACATTTTAAGCTGCAAATGAATTTGCTACAATAGAAATATAATAATTTATCAAAATAGTAATAACAATATTTTTTCACTACCGATATTAACAATCACTTTTTATGGCAATTACCAAACAATTTTTCACTTTCAGTAGATTTATGGCACTGTTGCCATCTGTGACTGCTAATTATACTGGTCCAACATATGTATATGAGTGCAAAAATAAAGGCTGGGCATAACTTATCAAGTAGGAAGTATTTGTAATGAAAAAATGCATATGTGATCGCCCCGCTTTATGCATATCCGTTTCTAGACTCCACAACTGGGCAGAAAAAAGCCAAACTGCATGGGCAAAGGAAAAAAAGGTACTATTGCATCAATGTGTGAGATTTAAATCATTTACCTTGGTCATTTCGGTAAAATTCCATTTCCCCCCCTCCTGTGTGGGACTCAGCAGTTTCATAAAATGTACAGGGAGTGACATGATGTTATGGTATCTGAGCAATTTAGTGTTCTGCTTAAAACATTATGTTTGGCATAGCATGACCTTTATAAAGTTTTTCTGCCACTAAACTCTGAAAAAGTAACCAACATTTTATTTTATTTTTTAATTCTGAATGGTTCCCAAAATTTTTGTCATGATGAAAGTTCAGTTACTGGTCAGAAACTCAGCATTACAACCCTCAACAACTGCCGCCTTTATCTTGTAAATGAACAAGTGTGGGAGTGTCACAGTATATATAGTGGCTATAGGAAAATTCCAGTGGATATATATATACTGCAACTCTCAATCCCCTCTTTATTCACCAGATGAAAGTCGTAGTCATTGGTCGAAACATCACGAGTCGTCGTGTTTTTCACCAGCAAAGGATATCTACAAATCCTGGTCAATCACTCTTTTCTGATTTATTGAAATTTGTTATGTTGTTTCTGAAAAACTAAATTGTTATTAACCCAAACAATAAAGGTTCTTTCACCTTATTGATGATTGTCGGTTATTTGTTATTTAATGTCACTGCTCCCCTGTAAAGGCCATGTTGTGCCTAACTAAAAGTAATTATGGAACAGTAAATGACTCAGATACTTCATGGGACACCACATCACTACCCATACTCACCAAAAACGTGTGCCCCTTAGGTGTAACCTTTATGGAACAAACTACAAAAGTAGGATTTTATTTTATTCTGTGTAACTGTTACCTTCGGTGTGCATGTCATTATAATTCTAGAAGCCCAAAATTATTTTGTAATATTAATTACCTTTACCATAAAATACATTTACTACTACCAAGAAACCGTAATGTAGTATGGGGTCTTTGTACCTCAAATGTAATTTGAACCGTTTTTTCTCAAGTGGAACTTTTAAAATAGTACCTAGTGAAAGAATTTCCAATGATGCACAGAAGATAACTGGTTGCTTGCGAGTTTAGTGGCACAACAGCCTGTATAGAACAAAATGTGCCAAATACAGGAACAAAACTGAACAAAAGAAATGCCTGGAACATAGAACAGAAAACAGGCTGTGAAACTAATATAGAGCACAAGCACTAAAGTAGCAATGCTAAAAATATATATACATACATTAGAAACAGAATGGAAACAAAACCTCAAATAGTATGGTACAAATGGACAGAAAAAACTGCTACAGAAGATTAAAACTGCATTGATGAGCCTAAAGGATCAGAGATTTAGAACATGAGATCAAAAAATGAAACAAAGTTGTCATAATACAGGACAGTCAACAAAAATGTGATACACTGTGAGTATTGAATGGCAATGAAGACATGAAGGTGTATCCTCACCCAGCAGAATAAACATATTAGTAAACTGCGTATGGCCAAGGCGGAGGCAGCTGAAGAGCTCTTTTCTTAGCGTTAATGACTGCACAATCACAGAACAGGTATTGTGGAAGCTGGGATCCTTATTTTAGAACACCTTAATCAATCATACAGCATGCAGGTTTTGGCTTTTGTTTAACAATAAAA
>JJRW01S0002737.1:64725-79007 GCA_001188405.1 Loxosceles reclusa
TTGACCTGAATAACCTTTTATTGCATCTAGTTGTCTCCCTTCCTCTTATTTCTTCACTTCTGAGAACAGCATTTGAAGAGTCAGACTCTGAAGTATGTGTCATTTCTTTACTTTTAGGATCTTGTATGAGACTACATTTGCATCAGAAAAATTTCCTTTGATATTGTAAGATTTAGTTTCTTTAAAAAAAACTTAATTGCGGGTCCCACTAATAACCAACATGCTTCAATTTTTTTTTTTTTTTGCATTTCTTTATTATGCAATTCTTGCATCTGTTTTAATCTTTTCTCTTGCAACATTTCTTTAAGTAATAAATATCTGCTAATATTCCATCAATATTTATGGGCAAAAGAGTTTATTCCATGACCAGTAACCATATCAATTAAATGGCATATGCATCCCATGACAATTATGTCAATGTGAGCTTCAGTTAAAATTGCAGCAACACCATTTTTCCAATCATAATACTGGCACTGTCACAACCAAATGCAATACAGTTTTCAAAGGTGAACTTTTAGCATGTATGTTCTCAATTACAAGATTTCCAATATCCTTACCTGTAGAACATCCTTTTAATACTAGGACACACAAAAAGCAGTTTTAATACACAATGTAACATTGTTAAAATAAGTGACAACCATATGATTTCGTTATTCTTGCAAAGGTAGCAAATAGCAAAGGGCTGTCTTTGCAAGTAAAATATTAGAGTGGAATGTTCTTTTGCCATCAACTGCACCATGGCTGTTTTTGCATGCATCAAACAATTTTTTTTGCAGTTTCGCATTTTGAAAATATCTTCCTTAGTAACAGTATGGTACGATTTGCACAACTAAGTGATAAATTGTGTTCCACAATAAATGCTGTAAACAAACATTTGGCCTGTATACTGCCGAAATCTTCCAAATGTGAGAAATGCATTTCTATTTTTTGAACTACCTTGTATGATGTATGACATTGGCTGTATGCTTTGGCAAAATACCATCCTGACATTTCCTAATCGTGGTTTTTCAAGCTTCCTCTAAACATACACACTACTGTCTAACTATACATAACCAACAGCTTAAGAACAACGAGAAACAATTTCACCAGGTTTCATAGCTGTTGTTCACGTTCAGAGACGCTGAATGTCCCCCCCTTTCAGGTGATTGAACCTGGGTTTGTCTGTTAGTACCTGATTATGCTAACCACTACACAAAAGGGGCACAAATAAGATATCTGAATGTTCTCCTTGACAAGCTGAGCCAGTTTTTTTTTTCCCCAGACTGTTCCACACTTTTGAGTGTACTCAATTCTGAAGTTACACACAGGGACTAAATTATTTTGGAAATGAATGAACTCAAAATGCAGAATAGCCAGAAAAACCAAGCTGGCACAATTTCCGTATACTCAAAAAGGTATGGCCCTGAAGCAGCTAAAACGGGAGTAATCTTCTGGACTGATTTTGCAAGCAAACCAGTTATTCTAGATGCAAATGATAATGTAAAATTCCTTCTGTTAGGGAACATGCCAGATTACATTAAATTGTGTATAGCTAATTGAATAAATACAAATAAAAATTCTTTAATTACTATAACCTTAGTTACAGTCACGGTTGAATTTTTAGTATATGGTGTAATGGAATTCAAAATTATCTAAATGCACAATTTAAGATATTTTTGAGAGTGAGGTAAAACTTACTGGACACACGACGTCCTCGCTCCATGATTTCAAGAAGAGTTTTTGCATCTTCATAAATGAAGCCAGTCATCTTACCAGGAGGTGCAAAAACAGATTGCCTTGCACCACCAGAATCCTGAAAATGAAATTTCATCTATGACATATTGCATTTGAACAATGTGTTAAGTTATCAAGTTGCTCAAAAACTTTATTAGCATATGGACCAGTAAAAGTTAAGCTGTGACAAAGACCTGTAAAATTTCTTCTCTGCTAAACAACATAAGTAAAATATTGAATTACAAGCACATTTGGTACTTGCCCTGAGGAGATGCTATGTTAGGAATGATGAACTGTATATCAAAATCACCACCATGTTTTCTGAGCAAATATTTGAAATCTGAAATATTCAGGACCTAATAAATTACATGACCAATTTTTCACTTCAAGACTCCATTTTTGCATACTTGTATATGCCATGTTGTATAATGTCTGGTAGGTCCATTTCAGGATCACAGAACTGCACAAACAGGAAGAGGCACGGTTGGTTGGTTCTTGGAGGTTTAATGGCACAAAACCTGAAATCCTTTTCCTGTTTATCCTTTGTTTGGCACAGACCATTCTGTGCCAAACAAAGGATAAACAGTAATATAGAAAATTAAACACAAGCAAAAAAAAATAATAAAAATAAGCAGAAAAAGAACCAGATGACTGTCATGTGTAGGAAAGAGATGACAGACAGTAAAGCTAAAAAGTGTAAAACATTGTGATGAAAATAGCTCATCACGCACTGGTAAAAATTTATGTAAAAAAACTAGAGTTCGTGATATAAATGACAAGAAATTAAAAATAACTGCAAAATGGTAAATGCAGATGGTGCTAAAAGGGTAAGAAGGAAAAATCTGAATATGAAGCGACTTAATGGTTGATTGAGATGGAGGTTTAATGGCACAAAACCTGAAAGGCCATTCTGTGCCAAACAAAAGATAAGCTAAGAAGGCGAAACAAAATACATGCGAAAGAAACTGGCAAAAACAGACTACAGTACAATGAAAAGTGTAAAATAGGGTGATGAGACCAGCTCATCACATAAAGTTAAAATTCAATAAAGGTAAAAGTTCGTGAAACAAATTGCATAAAAGCAAAAATCGCTGTAAAACGATAAAATCTGATTATGTTAAAATAGTTTGAAGATTGAAAACGCAGAGAGTTAAAAACAGGACAGCAAATGAAGATGTGGTGAATGGACAAAACTGAATGGCAAACAGAACAGGTAAGTGGCTCCTCCCCACACAAAAGGAAGCCACGTGTCAATCGTGTATGTCCAATACGAAGCCGAGTGAGCAACACGTCCTCTCGACGAGAAAGGTGAGAAGTGCATGGCCAATCTGCGACTAAAGGTTGTATGGCATGCAGCTTGTTCACAGTCTGTGTCCCAGAAATCTACCCAGCAAGCATGGAGAGGAGCTCGAACAATGGGATGCCAGTCAGTAAATGGGAGAGGCGTACGCAGATGAATCTGCAGTCTCATTCTCAGGAATACTGACGTGACCCGGAATCCAGCAAAAGCAGATATCAATACCACGAATACTCAAATCACGCAAAGTAACAACGATGTGGGACAAAACAGGGTGGGTCGGATGCTTCATGGAAACCAGAGCCTCCAAAGCACTGAGTGAGTCAGAGTAAAAACAGGTCCTGAGCAGAGAGCAACGTCGAATGTGTTCCAACGGCAAGGAGATGGAATGCAGCTCGGCAGTGTAAATCAAAGCCTGTGAAGGAAGTGTCGGTAAGTGTAAAGCCAAAGCACACCATAGCTGACCCAAAGTGCCCGTCAGATTTGAACCCATCAGTGAAGATGGGCACATGTTGGGAACACAACGCTCTATGTGCAAGGTAGTACTGCATATATTGAGCGCGAGGGATGCTACATTTGGCAGAAAACTGTGTGTGAACTGTTGTACTGTGACAGAAAAAAAGACAGATCCAAAGCAGTGAGTGACAATGTTGGGGCATGAAAATACGTATTTTTAACATTATTCAGCTGGGACAAATCGAGATCTGTGAGCAAGCACTCGACCCCTGCTATTGGTAGAGGTGTGTCCCCAAAGAGTGCTATGACCGTTAAAATCCCCAAGCAGCAGAAACAGTTGCGGAAGGTGACTCACCAGATCGTCCAAAGTGGAAAAGCCCACTTTCTCCTGGAAGATACACAAAACAAACCGTGAATGTATGGCCGACACAAATGCATACAGCAACAACCTGTAAAGGTGCCTGAGCTATGGATGGCACGTGGTGGGAGACGAGAAAGGCAACACCTCCCCCAGACTCGGACGAGTCATCATCCACGCGATAAACACCATAGTGATGCAGCTGTACTTGAGTTGTTGGATGCATCATGGTTTCCTGCAGAGCAACACACAGGAGAATGGGTGTGCAACAATCGTTTCAAATCATCAACATTAGCATGCAAACCATGTCAGTTCTATTGTAAGATTGTAGTAGTCGTTACGTGGAAGGCAGGGGCAGCTTAGATTTAACGCTCTTCTGCTTGGACGAGGGTTTTGTAACTGTAGTAGGAGGGCCTGTGTCCATACAGTCCTCGTCCTCAAATGCTGAGAGCTCGCTAAATGAATTTGAGAGATGTAAAATACCATGTATAACAGCACCTTTTTCAATCTTTTTCAACAGTTTCTTAGACCCAGTGGTCATGCTGATAGCTAGTTTAGAAGGTTTGGGAGTAGATTGAGGCGGCATACCTAAGCTTTCTGCTTAGGCTTGGAAGGATTATCAGTTGCAGAAGCAGCGCTAGTACGCGTAATATCCAGCAAGACACACAGAAAGGGAAAGCTGAGAGTAGTTTGGATTGTGGTGGAGTGGGTGCTACGTGCAATTGCTGCGCAAGAACCGCGGGGCGGAAGTGGAGACACATACTTCTTCGCGTCAGTGTAAGAAAGACGCTGAGTCACTTTAACCTGTTGGATGCTCTTTTCTTCCTGCCATTTGGGACACGCCTGCAAATACGCAGGGTGATTGCCCCCAGCAGTTAATGCAACAGGTAGGAGAAGAGCATTGATCCTCGTGAGTAGAAACTCTGCAGCGAGGACATGCCGCAGCTCTCGGGCAAGAGGTTTGGCTGTGGCCGAAGCGCAGACACTTCAAGCTCCATAGAGGATTAGGAATGAAGGGTTGAATGGGACAAAGAAGATAACCAGATTTTATGTCCGACGAAAGCACAGGTATGTTAAACGTTAAAATGAGTTGTTTGGTGTTAACCGTCTGACCACCTTTATGTATTAAAATTCGTCGCACAGCCGTTACTCCTTGGTCCCAAAGGTATTTCCTCGTCGGGACCGTGTAGAACATCAGATTCCAAAATCACACCACGAGAAGTTTTCAGAGTACCATGAGGAGTAACAGTGATCGGCATGTTTGCAAATGATGTACAATGCACAGGTGTAGAAGACTGTTGACACGAAGCTGTTTCTACCAATAAGTCACCTAACTGTAAACATTTGACAGACTTGAGTGCCAGAAGGAACATAGATTCCCTTCAAAATAACGAATACAAATAACTTGGAAAACTCAGGGTCACTTGAATGCATGATGAGAAAAGAAGGTGCAAAGGAATAACAGTTGATGAAGTGGAGCATTCAGTTTAGGCCCCCTTAGAGGACCTGCTCGCAGACGATGAAGTGTGTTTCCATATTGAAAAAGGTGATTCGGCTCCTGGCAGCCCTACCCACCACCGAGCCCAACAAGGGGATGTGCATAGCATGCCAGGGCTAACTGGGAGCTATACAATCACAGCTGGGCCAAACAAGACTAATCCCGCCCACTCGGCCAATCAGTTGGCCCTAGACAAGGGAATGCAAAGGAACCCACTGTCTAGCCGAATGCAACAGTCCGTGCCACATGACTGGTGCTCCCATCTAGCATGAAGCAAGGGGCCAAAACAGTGTATTGGGGACAGTACCTGACCCCTCAACTGCCAGGATCCCCCTTTCCAGTGACAGGTCGCCGCACACGTGAAACGTGCAACCACGCTGAGGGCGAAGATGGAAACCCTTTAAATACAGGGAATAGCTGCGTGGACCACTATCCCCAGCACAAAAACGAAATATAGAGACAAAGACAAACACGAAAGAAACAATAACAGCAACTAAACAGGAACAAACACCAAAAGACGAACTGTGTGCATGAAATAACAAAATGCGAACAGAGGTACAGAATCGAAACTAAAGCAAAGGCCTGTGCAAAATGACAATACAAAAGAAACAGGCAGGTGAATGAAGAACTAAACAGTGACACATGTGGCTCAGGCACCTTGGGGACGCCACGACTTTCCCTGTACTTACCAAAAGAATAAGTCCCTGAGGGTGCAGCTGCAAGTGACTGCTGCGTAAAACCCGCAGGGTGGTGCTGGCAACACAAGCTTTTTTGCTTCAGCATACGAAAGATTATGTGTCACTTTTATCTGCTGAATGTTTTTCCCTTCTTGCCACTTGGGGCACGATCGAGAATAAGCCAGGTGATCTCCCTGGAAATTGACACAGCAGGTGGAAGAAGCGCAATCATTTTTGTGTGCAGCAAGTCTGCAGCGAGGGCAAGTCAACGGTACGATTGATTGTCCATGACCAAACGCTGACATTTAAAACAGCGTAGCGGATTGAGGGCATAGGGCCATGCGAGGTAACCAGCTGTAATCTGCATTGGCAACATGGGCTGGGCAAAAGTCAAAATGCCGTGCCACGTGGGAAGTGTGTGACCGTCACGTCGCACTGCCTGAACTCCCTTATTGGAGAGCTCAACAAGAAGCGCCTCCTCATAGACAGGGTGATCTAATTCAGAGACAACTCCATGGGAGGTAAAGTACCGTGAGGAGTCACGGCGATAGGAGAGTTTACGAAAGATATGCATTTCAACAGCGCAGCAGGCTGGACAGAAGCTGTTTCCACCAATAAGTCGCAGGAGCGTAACTTTTTCACCAAGTTCGGGGTGCCAACTAAAGCATTTACAGGGTGTTTCAAAACTCATGGGCAAAAATTTAAGGGATGATAGGAAACATCTAATGAAGCAATTTTCACCATACAATGCATGGGTGGAGAGCAAGTGGTGACCGCTAGATGGCGCTGAAATGTAAAGCATAAAGAGCGAGTTTTCCAACGTTTCGTCAGTTCTACCGTGGATTTCAGAAGGCATGGCGACGTACAGTAATCAGGAAAAGGCGGACATGCATTTTCTGTATGGCCTTGGAAATTCTCTGGAAGCAGAAAGACTGTACAGGCAGCATTTCCCAAGAAGACATGTGCCAGACCGAAAAATGTTGGAGCCATTGCATCAGCTGTGTGAAACGGGATACTTTGTCAGCCGCATGCATGATACAGGGTGTGGCAGGAGTGTGCGGACGCCACAAGTTGTAGAGGACATTCTGCAAAGGGTGGAAGAACCTCCAGATATTAGCATGTGAGAGGTTTCCTGTGCCGTAAATGTGCACACCTTGGCCGGCACGTTCACCCGATCTCTCCTGTCTCGACTTTTTCCTGTGAGGCCATTTCAAAAGTCTCGTCTACGACATCCCCGTCAATTCCGGCAAAGACCTAGTTGTCAGGATTTCTGTTGCTGCCAGCATGGTCCAAGACATGCCGGGTGTGTTTGAAAAAGTGCACCTCACGTTACATCTCAGGTGTAACACCTGCATTACCCCAGGCAGTCGTTCTTTTGACCAGTTTCTGTAATTTTGCCATACATTCTGTCAATGAAATTATTTAGTACCTCTATCCATCTGGTGTTTCGTTCTTTCATGTGCCAACTAGCGATTCACCACTTGCTCTCTGCCCATGCATTGTATGGTGAAAATTGTTTGTTTAGGTGGTTTCTATCACCTCTTAAATTTTTACCTATGAGTTTCGAAACACCCTGAATAGATAATTTTGCAAACGAGGTGTCCGAGGAATGCATGACAAGAAATACAGGTCAAGGAGACATGATATGAGGAGAGGAAGCAGAACACTCAGTTCGGGTCCTTTTAGAGGACCCGATCGAAGAAGGTTTTAAGATTATTTTTTTCCCATAGGAAGATAATCTTCAGATCAAGGCAACTCACCACCGATCCCAACAAGAGGACTAACTGGGAACTATAGCATCACAGCCGAGCTAAAGGGGAAGACTAATACCGCCGACCTGACCGATCAGTTGACCCTAGCTGGGTGAATGCAAAGGAATCTGCCGTCTAACTACTGGCCCCAGTCCGGGCCATGACTGAAGTTCCTGTGCAGCATGAAGTAGGGGCCAAAGCAGTGTATCGGGGACAGTACCTCGCCCCTCAACCACCAGGATCCCCCTTTCCAGAGAGACAGGTCGCTGCACACGGCAAACGTGCAGCCACGCTGAGGACAAAGATTGAAACCCTTGAAACATACAAAATAGCTGCGTGGACTGCTATCCCTGGAAGAAAAACAAAAGAATGAAACACGTACGACAAATAAAAAAAAAGAAATCAAATAAACAGTACAAAACCAAAAGCCAAACGGTGTGCACAAAATAACGAAATATGAACAGAGGCACAGAATCGAAACTAAAGCAAAGGTCTGTGCAAAATGACAATACAAAAAGAAACTGGCAGGCAAATGAAGACCGAAACGATAACACGTGGCTCAGGCATCTCAGGAACGCCACGACCCTCCCATACTTACAAAACTTACATACTTACAAAAAGGTAAAACGTGAGGGTCCGCAGCAACCGGAATTGCAACAGATCATAAAAAAGGGACTGATCTGGATGCAAGCCCAGCGTGCGACAAAAAAGCATAGATAGGGTCTTTTTGGACGAAAACCAAAATGCATTAACATCCGCCCAATGAAGCAGCTGGTTGAAGCTGAGCTGTAAGTGACACTCAAGAAGTCGCATGTTCACCGAGCTGTAAGAAATTTGCACGTCGTCAACGTACAACGAGCACTGGATTCCTGGAGGAAGCGTGGATAAAATGACATTCAGCTTGACAATGAATAATGTAACGCTTAAAATGGCGCCCCAGGGCACGCCTTCCTAGGGAAAGTGGCGGGAAAGCGTCGTTCTAAGAAGAACTTGGAAAGTCCGATAGGCCAAGAAGTTCTAGATAAGACACCGGCAGGTTTCCCACAGAGTCCCGTAGCATGGGGGTCACGGAGATTACCATAACGCCAGGTGCGATAGGAGGCTTTCTCTAAGTAAATCGATACCATGTGAGCACGACGAATGAAAGCCTCTCAGACTGAAGTCTCCAGGGCGAGTAAAGTCTATAGAGGATCGTAACCGCCGAAAATCGTTCTGGAACGGGGCAATAGGATACGAGATTCGAGGAAATGCACCAAACGGACACGGACCATCCGTTCTAGTAGTTTATACATGCAGCTGGTCAGTGCAATAGTTCTGTAATTCGAAGGTGAAGTAGGATCCTTCCACGGTTTTGGAAAAGACAGCACAATAGCATGTCGCCATGTGGATGGAAACTTCTGCTCTTCAAATGCGGTTGAATAACCACAATAACACATGGAGTGAATTAGGAGTCTAGTGTCGCAACATGGCGTGGTGCACAGTGTCTGGTCCTGTACGTGTTCTGCAGAATCGTGAGAACGAGACAAAGCTGCATGCAGCTCGAAAAACGTGAATGGAGAGTTGTAGCCATCTGGTGTAGGGGGTCGGAAGGAAATCTCTATGTTCTGCGGAGGATTTCACTGCCTGGAACGATGTGCTGCAGTTCGAACTACGTGAAAGCTGGAAAAAAGATTCACCTAAGACATTCGTGATAGTAGGGATATCTGACACACGGTTCCACCATCTGTGCACAAACAGGATATTGAGTGGGGCATGTAACGACCACATACGACAAATCTTGCCCCGAACAACCTTCGAACTAGTTGAAGATGTGATGCTGGACATATACTTCCACCACGATTCCTTTTGGCTACGACGGCAGACCCAAGGGGCAAACGCCCGAGCCCACTGAACATGCGGTATCTTACTCAGAGTCGGATATCTGCAGAAAACATCCCACGCCTTCTGCGCTTTCTGGGTTGCAGAACAGTCGTGGTTCCACCAAGGTTTAAGTGATCGAGGGCAATGCATCAAACATGCAGCTACTTGGAGAATACAAGAAATCACCTGATCACTACTTGATCGATGGTCGGAGTCTCAATTAAGTCGTCTGTCAACTGAGCTAATGTGCAAAACAATCTCAAGTGTCATAATACAGTTTATACCTTGGCAAGCAGGAACTCACTGCCAGTAGTGTTAGAGGACAACAAAATGGGAAAGTGTTCACTCCCCAGGGGGTCCGAAAGGACAGACCACGACCACAAAGGGTACTGTGACGGAGAACAAGAAGACAGATCGAAAGCAGTGAATGACCGCATTGGGGGCATGAAAATACATAAAGTCACCAGTATTCAGCAGGGACAAGTGCAGCGCGTGGTCACGGATCTCGACAACTCGGCTCCAGCTATTGGTAGAGGAGCTACCCCAAAGAGAGCGGTGGCCATTGAAATCTCCAAGCAGCAGAAACGGTTGCGGAAGCTGAGACACCAGATCGTCCAAAATGGAAAAGACCACTGTCTCCCGGTGGCAGACACATGGAGCAAACTGTGAGTGCATGGCAGATGTACAGCAACAGCCTTTAAAGGCGACTGAAGCGTCAGAGCTATGGATGGCACGTTCTGCAAGTCGAGAAGAGCAACGCTTCCCCGAGACTCGGACGAGTCGTCGTCTGCGCGATAAATAACAGTGACGCCGTCAGACACATCATAGTTTCCTGTAAAGAGAGACACACACACACACAGGAGAATGGGCATGCAGCAACCGTTTCAGATCATCGACGTTGGCACCTAAACCAAGACAGTTCTATTGTAAGATAGGAGACATGGAGTTAAGTAACAGACAATGGCTTAGCAGTATGGGGCTACCGTTTGGATGAGTGTTTAAGCGCAGCTGCGGGAGCAGTGTCAATGCAATCATCATCCTTTAATGATGAGAGCGCACCAAAAGAATTTGAAATTTTAATGGAGCGATGAAAAACTCCAGATTTAAGTTTCTTGTGAAGCTTCTTGGAACCTTTCGGTTTTAGCTTAACTGATTTAGGAGCAGCACTAGGTTGAGGAGTCATTGGTGTAGTTGAAGTCAGTAGTGGAGGAAGTATTAGAGGAAGGCTGCTGACCCACTGATGAACAATGTAGTGACACATAACGTGGCAATATCGTCACAATAACGTGACAAACAGTTGGGGGGGAAGCTGTCTCTACCAGTAGGTCACTGGTCCATAGTTTCTTCAGACTTTGGTGAGTAAGCAAGAGCATACTTGTAGATACCTTTGGAGACCACAAACAGTGACAACTTGGAAAAAGCAGGATCAGTAGTATGAACGAAGAGGAATGAAGATGCATTAGTCAAAAGAAATCGCAGACGAAGTGGCAGAGCACTCGGTTCGGGCCCTCTTCGAGGAACCGCTTGGAAGTTGAAAGAGTACCCATAGAAAGAAAAAAAAAACATTCAGCACTCGACGGCCCCACCCACCAGGAAGCCCAAAAGGGGACGTTCAATGACCCCAAAGCTAGTCAAGTGCTAAACCCTCACAGTCGAGCCAAACGGGAAGACTAATCCCACCGACCCGACCGATCAGTTGGCCCTGATCTGGGGGCGCAAAGGAACCCGCCGTCTAGCCGGTTGCAACAGTCCGGGCCATAACTGATGCTCCCGTCTAGCATGAAGCAGGGGCTAAAGCAGTGTATAGGGGACAGAACCTCGCCTCTCAACTGGGCGAGGAAACCTGTCACTGGAAAGAGGGATCCTGGCAATATCCCTCTTTCCAGTGACACGTTTCGCCGCATACGGCAAACATGCGGCCACGCTAAGGTGGAGCCATAACCCCTCCCACCATGCAGACTACAGCGACGTGGAACGTTAAACCTTAGAAAAAGCATTCAAAAAAAAGAAAAAGATAGAGGGTAGAGAAGAAAGAATGGAAGAGAAAAGAATATAGGAAAGGAGAGAGAGAGAAGAGAAAGCAAGAAAAAAAAAGGAAGAATTTGACCCCCAGCTCAGAGCTTGGGGGCGCCAGTCCTCTGCTTGCACAGAAAACAAGCCCCCGGGGCCAAGGAGGCGGACACGAGAAACCCCTCCCCCTGTGGTGTGCGCAGTAAGTAATTCAAGAAGCCGCCTAAAACGCGTGCGTGCGAGCATAAGCGCATTAAGTCAAAACTGCAAAATTCTCGATGTTCAAACAATGTTGGTTCGTTAGTTTGAAGTTATATGGCACAAGGGCCTGTAAAGGCTATGCTGCGCCAAGCACAAGGTGAATACGGAACAGTACATGGCTCGGGCACCGCGGGGACGTCACGCCACTTCCCATACTCACCAAAAGGTGAACCCCCTGAGGAGATTCAAACAATGAATACCAACGCGCATACACATGCACGATTAGATCCTTAAGTCAGACGAAACTAATCACTGCGAGTAGAACACCTGCGTAATACAGTACGATGGATCTGTACGACCATGTTTAAAGTAAACTGAATTTTTTTTTTTCAATTTATGCCTGCCGCATCGAGCCAAACAATAGGAGACGCTATCTTAAGGCTTGTGGAGTAAAATGAAAATTAAGTAACCTTGAGTAAGTTCTGTAATTTTGCTCGCATTGGCGCCTTTCCATATTACCGGTTAACAGATTTTGATGAAGGTTCCGGGTAAGCGCGACGGTTTATAGCAAGATAAGCAGCAATTTGTGAAGCGAAATCGACGCCAGAACGTTTGAAAGAAAACAACGTCATTCCGCGGTGTTTTCCGCATGGCGATGAAAAACTGCGAACGTCACTACAAGAAATCTTTTGTCCTTCAGAATGGTGACGCACAGAATATTCTGTTATTATTTAAGCTGTTTCCGTGAGACAAAAATCAGATTTCTCAACCCGAGGGTCATGCACAAAAGCGTGGCAGGTCGTGCTGTACATAAATAACAGTACAAGTACTAACCCACGCAGCGTGTTAAAACTGAAGCGGGACCAGCTATAAATGAAGTATCAAATTCATTTAAATGTTGTCCTCATCACGCGGCTACAAATACGCACTTTCGGAAGAAGCGTACAGCTCTATAAACACGGCAACATTATAAACCTGTTTTCTTTGACGTCAGTTATATACGACCTGAGGTCACTTTTGTTTCCCACCGAAGCGATACTTAGCATACCACATCTAAAATTTCATTTTCATGAAAATTTGGCTTACAGCTCTTGAGAAATTCAATGGACTGTAAAATATGAGACAGAATCATCATTTGGACCTTGTGAACGAAAAAAATAACTCGCGAAGCAAGCTTGAAACTCAGGATACATAGACAGTAACAATCCAGAAAAAGACTCAAAAGAATTGAGATTATGAGAAGTCACATAACAGATCTCTCTAAACCAGCTAAGAGCAGTACTTTTGAGACAGAACTCGGTAATAGATTCGTTGAGCCGGAGCAGAAGAATATAAGCGAAAATGCTGCCGTAATTTATGCACGAAGACTCGTGCGGAGCCCTGTCCGTTACTAAAAACTGAGGCAAACTGCGTCTTCCACCATTAACAGACTCGCTATCTGCGTAAATTACTGCTAGAATGATGCTTTTTTTAAAGATTGAAGGATCTATTAAGATCATGCTGCGCTAGTCAAGAGATGAACATGAACAAGATGAAGACAAACACACACCCATGCCGATTAGAATTCGAATCTGAGCTCCTCAGCACAGTATCCCGTCACCGGTACCACTGCGCTACTTACTGGAATGGCATTTTTGCGAGAGTATATAAAGAAAAAAGTATTTACATGGTTCATTATAAAAACAAGAATGCCCGAACAAGAAAGAGTATATTCTTTAATTTTTATTTATTATTGACGTTCCCGTACTGTCCTTGGGGCATTTCCGATGAAGAAAAAAAAAAGGAAGTACAGTGAAGTAAACTGATACAAATTAGATAAAATAAAGAACAGCAGAATTACTATAAAAGGTCTAACAAGAGCAAAATACAAGGTGCGACTGGAAAGTACGGCGAAAACTCACAGAAATACAACAATGTGAAATATTTGAATAGATATATCTTACTGGCCTTGAAAATGCCCCCTCCCCTCTGATAAACTGCACTTCCGACAACGTTAGAAACTTGTGGAAAAGACCTCCTTCGGTACTGTTTTCAGTTCCCTTGTCACAACAGCTTAGACGTGTGAAATGTTGGAAAATTTGCAGATTTCAGTTTCGGGAAGAGAAAGAAGTCTGCTGGGGCAAGACATGGAGAATACGGACGGTGGTTCAACTCAATAACCTGGTGGTTTTCGAGGATCGGTTGTTTATGTGAAGTTCAATGGCACAAGATCCTGTACAGGCCATGCTGTGCCAAACACCAGATGATTATGGAGCACTATATAACTCACGCACCTCAGGAGCATCAGGTCACTTCTTGTACTCACCAAAAAGTGAGCCCCTGAGGGGAAGACACTACGGGGTGTTAACAATTTGTATTAATTTTATTGCATTTGTAATAAATGTATTTTTTCGATCACGATCATACATTTCAACGAAGCAATGCATTTTTCACGTAGTGTTTGTGCCCTGAAATTCGGCAT